>JAHPZR010034257.1:0-19601 GCA_019787425.1 Platygyra sinensis
TCTTTCTAAAATGAAATACTAGGAATGTTTATTAATAGGTACGGGCCCATGGATGGAGGGGTGGAAGTGTCATTTTAGTCCAGTATAATTTCAGCATTACACCCACATGCGAACATAATTTGGACCATAATACCCTGGTTTCACAGGGTGACACCTGAAAGCATCATAATACTCTATTTTTCGAGCATAATCCGACAGACCCTAAAAAGGTCTACTGAATACTTACAATTATCGACAATTAAGCTTGTAATTAGAATATGAATTTTAGTGTTGAAGGGCTAGGTATTTCAATGTTTGAAATTGATCCATATAGGAGCCAATTGCTTTTCTTGAAGTAAAAATATCCTTAAAGAACATTAAAATGCACTATTGTCACAAAAAGTACCTGCGGAAAAGTGTGCACATAGAATTTGGTTCCTTTTAGAATTAATATTTGCAATTAATTTTTAGAATTTGTTTCCTTTGAATACAGTCACTGACTCCAGATAGAGGAGGTGAACAATAGTTTAAAATTTCTCTATCACGTTATTTAGAGTGTAAGCTAAACATGTGCATGAACCATCTGCAAACACTTCAATAAAGTGTCGTTGACATTCCGGATCAGTTACTGCTTAAAAGCGGGTAAATTTGCTAAGGGAAATCTACACCTAAAACGCAAAAACGCCATAATGCAACCGCTATGTCCGCCTGTTATATAGCCAGGCTGTTAAAACTGAAAAAGAAAACATACCGCTCCAATCCCGTATTCCCGTTTTCACCCTTCGCGTTTATCGTCCGCCGCCATTTTGAATCTTAAGGAACCTATTGTTTTCAATTGTTTTGTCGAGCCAATCAGGAGAGACCTTGTAAGAGCTGCGTACTATCTGACTTTGTGGGGCAAGTCTACAACAAGATGGGATGAGAGAGGGAGATGAGAGATGAGGGGTTTTCTTGAGTAACACTCTGGTAAGCCTGAAGTGCAACAACCTTTAGCCTGAAGTAATGTTCAGATTAAGTTGATAGGCCTTATCACGGTTTTTGATGCCATTTTGACAGGTAGACAAAGTGGTCAGAAATTACAGTGTTTGTATGGGAATCTGATGGCAAATAACAGTTACTTTTCCAAAATTGAACTTTTACACAATTTATGAATTGCAACGTTAAAATACTGAGCAGAAAATTGTATTCACCAAGTCTGAGGGATGAGAGATTTCAATGGTTTATTTTCTATAAGCCCGCTTGTTTACTGAAAAATTTTCTAGGATGACTACTATCCATCCGATCTGATAGTATCTCTTTGCGGATGAACACTATCACGTCATGTGATCAGTGTAAACCAATAAGAATTACAGAAAATGTATTGGTGAACTATAACACGAGATAGTTGACGAGAGGGAGGCCGGGTAAACTTTCACGCATAGAAATCAAGAGCGAATACCAGTAATATTATTGTTTTAGTGTGAATCTACTAGCAGTTCAAAACTTTGTCCGAGTTTTTTTTTTTCATGGAGACTTCGAAAATGCCAAGAAGCAGCCTTCATTTTGTTAACAAGGGCATACTGCTACACTACTCACTATCTATCACAGAATAGATAAGGAGTAGTGTAGCCAATCAGCAATTATAACATAACTTAAGCAAAGCGCACGCTCTGATTGGCTAATTCGCCATCTACTATTTGCCCATGGGTGTATGCTGCTGACGTACTCAATAAATAAAGCAAAGCGCACGCTTTGTGATCTAGCTTAATTTGTTGCGGGCCTCGTGAGTCCACAACATTTTGACCACTGTTATGACACGTATCGTTGTCGATAAGAGTACAGACTATGCTAAACCACATTTAATTTGTTTTTTACCACAATATCAAAGATAGTGAAATAAATATTTGTATACTCGGACTTGAAAGTGCACGCGCTGCATTATGCAAATGAGCTGCTTGTACGCGTCAGACCTTCCTTTCAAAAACTTTTACAAACTCGCTTAATATGCAGAAACAATACGAAAAAAATGCTTGGGAAACGAGCAATGACATGTACTCGTTGTCGGCAAGAGTACAGACCACGATAAACCCCATTTCGATCTGTCTTTTACCACAATATCAACGTCAAAGAAAATATTTTTCTTCAGAGCGCGAGCTGAAAAAGGCATTGCGTGACACATTGACGCGAGCAGCGTGGTATGGACTCTAAAAGACCTGTCTGAATGTTATGTTATAAAACAAATGGTAAACGCCATAGCGTGTACTATTGAGTTATGGATGCACTTGGGAGGTTCTTTCGTGCTTAGCAACCTCCCGTGTGCACCATAACTCAATAGTACACACTATGGCGTTTACCATTTGTTAAATGGCATTTGTAGTAGAGGATTATACTAATTAACAATTAGATTATGAGCTCGAGATTTCTATGAGGTGATAGTTGATGAGGCCGAAGGCCAAATCAACTATGGCCTCATAGAAATCAAGAGCGAATAATCTAATTGTTTTAGTAGAATTGTAACTGAAATTAACAAAAATAACGGTTTCCAATGATTTTCCCGCACATTATTGAACTTTACCCGTAATTAAACAAAGTTGCACGTATCGAACTGTCCTTGGCAAATTTGCAGTTGTTTATGCGAGCACCCGCTTTTTCAATATTTTCAAGTTTTTAAAGTCAAGAAACCGTAAATGTGTTTCTTTTAGTTTTCTCAGGAATTTAATTACCCGTTTACATCTAAAATTCCTTCTAAAACTTCAGAAAAACTGTAAAAACATCGCATTTCGTGGACGACCGGCAGTGAACTGTACTCTAATGGCTGAGAGTATGCGAGTAGCTCAACCAATCAGATTGCAGCATTTGCATTAGTATACTAGTAGAATTCTACTAAAACTTAATAGAAACACAGAACTAGCATGAGCTGTTGATGCAATAACGGCATGAGCAAAGAACATTTACATTTTGATAATCAAAGTTACCAAGTTGTTTTCTTTTTTTTTCATTGCTGTGTTTTCCAAAAAAAAAAACAAACTAGAAAACATGTTTGCTGTTCTATGAAGTATTTTTATAAATCAACTAGCGTTCTATCACAAATGTCATTCTCTGATTGGCTATGCTACTCACTATTCTGTGATAGATATTGAGAAGCATAACAGTAGGTGCTTGTTGGCAAAATTTTGGCCACTTTGCATTTTTGAGGTATCTGTGAGGAGGATTATATAAAGTTGTGAAGGACCAATAGATTTATACTAAAAAAATGAGATTATTTGTTTCAATTTCTATGATCCCTTGTCAACTATCACGTGATAGAAATCTCAAGCTTATAATGTAACTGCTTAATAGCAACACTCGTGAGTTTGGGAGACCTAAAAAAACTGGGGAAACACTTGCCTGCAGCTGATGTATCCACAGCATTTCTTGTTCTCCCAAACTTTCATGAGTGTTTAATTTTATTTAACAATTAGATTATGAGCTCGAGATTTCTATCGCGTGATAGTTGACAAGGGCGCAGCAGAAAGCGAGAGCGAATAATCTAATTGTTTTAGTATAAATCTACTAGTCGTTCAAAACTTAATCTAAATCCTCTTCTCAACACTTCGAAAACGCCAAGAAATGGCCGTCATTTTGTTAACAAGCGCACACTGTTGGGCTACTCACTATCCATCACAGAATAGATAGTGAGTAGCGTAGCCAATCAGAGAATGGCATTTGTGATAGAATGCTAGTAGATTTATACTAAAACTCGATAGAAACATGGTACATGTTTTCTATTTCTTAATTACAAGACTAAAAGGAGGGCATTTCTGCTAATCAGTTTCTTAATTAATAATTCAAGAAACCATAATATGGTTTCTTGAATTATTCATTAAGAAACTGATTAGCAGACATACACAACTGCAAATGCGAAATTGACAGTTCAGTCTGTGCAAATTCTCCAAAGCATGAAATTTAAGGCTACGACCAGAAATAATTGGTATCGTTATTTGAAGGAAATTTCAGTTAGAATTCTACCAAAATAATTAGATTATTCACTCTTGATTCCTTGTGAGGTAATAGTTGATTAGACCTTGAATCACCTCATGGAAATCTCAAGCTCATAATCTAATTGTTAAATGAATGGCCAGGGGTCAAAACCAGTAACTTGTGAAAACTTTTCTTTAACAGATCACATTGATCCGAAATGTTTAAAATTCCAATCTTCAATGGTGTAAAATCAGGAGTGTTATGATGTCAAATTGCTCTGATGTTCCTTCAAGTTATCAGTTTTTCCTTACTCAAATTTTTCCCTGGCCATTTCTTAACCTGTAACAACCTTTGTAATCTGAGCAATCGAGAACACAAAAAAACGGCAAAGATGTGTCTGAAATCTTTATCTCATTTATTGCAATGAGGATTCATAAGATGCATGCGTCAATGATTTAACTGAATATACTAAATAAAATAAAGATGGAAAATAACTTTAAAAATGTCTAACTAAAAATTATTCACAAAGAGCTAAACATATATACACTGTACTTGTTAAAATCCATAAAACCTATCTAATGAATTATTGTTACGTTAATAAATAAGCCATTGCCTAAAAATATATTAGAAATTTTAAAAGCTTAAAAACTACATCAGAGTCTTCTAACTCGATCCTTACTGGATTTGCTACCAACAACGTTCTTGTTGGGTTTTTTCGATCGTAGTCTTTGATCAGTTCTTTCAGAGGAAACAAATGAAAGTCCATCACACAAGTTCCCACTCTGATGATGTTCAGTATTTCTTAGACAAACTGAACAGAATCTCAGTCCACATTTTTGACACTGAGAATGACCCTCTTGTGTTTTTGACAAGCTTGATGGAGACGTACACTTTGGGCATGGTCGAAGCTTCACCACTGTCTGACTTGATATTGGATGCAGACACACAGAAGTCCTAGGAGACTTATCAACCTGATCGTCACTTTCTTTTCGAGGTATATTAACATTGATACTTTTAAGTGGCAGTTTTGACAGATTTTTGACAGACATCGTTTTGTTGCCGTGGTTTTCCTGTGGGAAAAAGTAAATAAATGTACTGTTAAATTACCATTGATAGCAAGCCACAGGCTTAATTTTCTCCCCTGATTTTGAAAACCATTTCATTCTTTTCCCAGTGAACCTTTTTAAAACTCCACATACTATATTTTCTTGATCAACACTGCCAGCATTTATTTCAATCCTGATCTTGCAGAACCAGAGTTAAATTGGTGCCTATAGCTTACTAAACTCTGTGTTTATTAATTAAGCAGCATGAAGGTTTTTATAATGCAATCATTAGTTTGGCAGCCACACAGTACATTCAGACATTGTCAGTAAAATATGATTATATTTCGGGGATGTGGCATTTCAGGGCTCCCGTCGTTAATCAAGAAAAAAGGTCAAGGTGGCATGAGAGCCAAGTGACCAATCAGGCTAGTGCTTATCTCTGGTTCAGCAGCATAAAGTGACTAGGAGTATTTCTACTCCCCCCCCCCCCCCCCGGATGGATGCTAGTCCAACGCAGGGTTACCCCCAGCATTAAATTTGCCGTACCCATTAATTTTATACTCCTGGGTGGGAGAGAGAGGCATTGTGAAAGTTAAGTGTCTTGCCCAAGAACACAGCACAATGTCCCTGGTCAGGGTTGTAACCAGACTGCTTGATCAAGAGGCAAACACACTAACCATGAAGTCATCATAAAGATATGATTTTATTATATAAACACCTGTGAAATACCAAGTGAGCTTTCGTGCAAAAACTTCATATCTTCACACATGAAAATAACATCTATCTTCACACGTGAGGAGATCACTGTCGTTATGGTTACATAATAAATCACTCCTTTTTCATTTGTGTTAATATAATAAACAGAATATTATATGCCCACTTGTGGATATGGATTTTATCTTTTCGTGTTCAACTTAATATCTCACGAGTGAACGCAGCAAATGAGTGAGATATCGAGTTGAACACTCGAAGATAAAAAGATTGTTTCCCCCAGACGCATGTAGTATCCTCTATTTATTTAAGTTGATTTCTAATGGAATGTGTGCTGTGATTGGCTAATGTCCAATTGGCCAATGTGCTTCCCAGAAAAAACTTTTTTTCTTTTCCTTTTTCCTGTCTAATATTTTAATTCTATGGCAGGTTATCAGTCAGTTATCACAGGTTGGGACAAGTTTTTAGCGGGGACACTGGCAATATTTGTTAGTATAAAAAGTTAGCTAGTCAGAAATAACCAAGCTCATGAAAATGTCCACCAATTACCTTTCCCTTGAGATAATAATGATCCCTGCGTTTCTCCTAGGAATTCTTTCCACCTTTGTTGTGTTGAAGTGTCTTGTTTGACAAAATTCCTCCATTTTGGGCTCACAGAAGCAAATCTAAACACAGCAAAATAGATAATAGAGGGAATGTCAGGAAACCATTATTAGCTGCCAACGATCAGCGCCGTGAATCGATGTTTAAATCGATCGGCGAGCTAAATCTTAAACTTAAAGATTAACTCAATTATGTTATTAGCAATCAAAGGCATCATTTATTCATGCAAGTTTAATTTCAAAGAGACTGCATAAGAAATCAGGATATAAACGTACCTGCAAAGGTCCAGAGGCTCTAGGTAGCTGCAAATTATTTGGCACAATCTTATTTGCAGTAACCGCCACTAGATCTGAGATGACATCGACGCATTTTTTCCCAATGAGTCTTCCAATGATCTTGTCCTCTGGCAACAAAGGCGATCGTTGGAGTCTTTGCTGCGTCGATTCATCCTGATCGACATCATCAAGCTCAACTTAAGCTTTGGCAATCCATCCAGAACAAGCGATGTGAAACTGAGGGCTACAAACTTTTTCTTGAGAGCACGGTGGAGTGAGGAAAACAGACGATGGCGAGGTTTCGAATGAAGGAGTCATGCGGCCAGTGTTGATGCGACTAAGAAGTTGATCTCCTGGCGATTCTGGCGTCATAAAACAACTCGGCAGCTCAGGCTGACTGCTTTTCTTCTTGCGATTTCTATCTGTTTGCTCCATGGCTACTTTTAAATATGGTAGATTTGCCGCAGAGTCAAAGCTCATGTTCGCTTCTCGATCTTTGTTGTGTGTTGACGACTGACGCTTGGTCCAAACGTTTTGATTCAACCGCCAAATCGCGATTCAATAATCTCAGCCAATCACAGCTTTATATTTTTTCCCGCTAAAATTGCATTTTAGACGGTGAAACCGCTGATTTGGTGCGACAGTCCTTGAACCCGTTCCTCGCTCGGCCGAACGCCTCACAGAACATGGAATTGCGCCGAATTGCGCTGTTTAGCGCTGTTTTTCTACTAACATGTAAAATGAAAATAGTTATTATGTTTCTGTCTGATCAAAGGTACAAAACGACCGAACTGCTGAGCATAAAGGCGAATCTTTGTAGAGGTCATTTCGAGTTATTGCTTAGTCTAGTTTTAAACACGATTCCTAGGAAGACCATGTAAAATGATACAATTTCGTGTATAAATAAAGATTGATGATGATGATGATGACGATGTTTACATTTTGTCGGCAGATATTTTTTTGACCAAAATGAAGTAAAAGGGAGTGAAGGACTAAATTATTTTAAACAAAATTGCCCTATATTTCGGTATGCGATAAAAACCTTCCTCAGGGCTGAGGATTTTGGTCACATGGTCATATCTGCCGTCGGGATCAGTGTGCCGTCTATATTTTGTATATCCTAAAATTTCTACTGATCCAGGTCTACTAAAGATCCGGCACTCTCATCGGTTTGTTGCTGTGGTTATACAGTTTTTAATTCCATTTTGTTTACATTTTGCCTCATTTACATACGACTTTGCGCGAACAAGGCATCACACCAGGCAGACAAGAATTGCATGACTACAATTAAACATGTTGAGAGTTTGTGAAACTTGTAATAGGCCCTTTGCACTATCCGGTCACATGGAATTAATTATGCTGGAACGCAAGTTACACAGTGGCAACCTCGTCCCCAGGGCCTTCTCCTCGACGATTTTCAAAATGGCGGATCGTCTTTAGAAGATCCGCCTTTGAAAATCGTCGCGGAGAAGGCCCTGGGGACGAGGTTGACACAGTGGTAATTCCAAACCTAATGCATAGAATGAAAAAAAAATTCGGCGAGCGCGAAACAAAAGATTGGGTAGGACAGGTGAGCCTGTAGACTATGTTTTTAATGTGCCTGTCCACCCTTGATGATTAGCTTTCTTAAATCCAAAACTAAAAAGCCACCAAAGTGTTTATCCTCATTTGGCACAAGAGGAGATAAATTTATGTGAAATTACAGTAAGGACACTCGAACCGTGAACACTTGACATTTTTCTGTACATTTTTTTTTTGACAATTAAGAAATAATGGTTCTTCTTATGATGTATAGTGTTACATGTTTCGCATTTTGTAAGTGTAAAAACATTACATACTCTTATCAAAAGGTCGAGCCCGCATTCTATAGTCACTAAAAAAATGTACAAACAAATATCAAGTGTTCACGGTTCGAGTGTCCTCACTGTAAAAGTTTTGTCCAAAAAAATGCTTATGTTCCTAATATAAAAGGAAACGAGACGTTTCGGGAATAACCCTTCGTCAGTCGATAAATTTATAAATAAATAAAAAATAAATAAATAAATAAATAAATTTATGCCTGTTTACAACTTTTCAGCTCAGTAGCTTGCTTTGTCCGGAAACCAGCGCATTTTTCAGAGCTATGGCGGTGCGCGACGTGATTTTTAGCCTACTCAGAATTTAAAGTGTTAGGAAAAGTGCTTATGTCTATGATTGTTTGTTCAGAATAAATAATCAGTCGCCTAGACAGCCAAAGTACGTTCTACATTTTTACACTATTTTCTGGCCGCCATCAGCGGCGGATCTAGGAGAGCCCTACCCCCACTCTCCTTATTTTGTGTGAACAAAGAAGAAATGACTCAAGGGAGAAAAGCCAGCTGGGCAAGTAAATTAAAGCTGGTCCCCGGCCTCATTAGCTCAAAGTCTGAATCCGCCACTGGCCATGTTGGTGTCTCACAGAGGTACAACATGGCGGCTCCACACTGGGCTATGACTATGTAAATTTGTAAATTTGTGCATGATATTTCGAAGGACATCTGAGGTTTAGAAAAACGCAAAGACTTAAAACTTGGACATGTGTGTTCTTCATCAATCTCCTATAACATCAAAATTTATTGACTTTATCTACTTAATGATTTTCGAATTATCTTTTAATATGTTCCTAGGCAATAGTTGATTTTAGTATTAAGTGACACGCCACACAAGGGAGGAAACTCACGCTATGACACTTCAACATCTGCCGTTCCTTTTCTATTTCAGTATCAAGACTGTTTTTCCCTTACACTTGCTTCTGAGTGGCACTTTATGCTGTGTCTTAGGAGTGGAGGAGAGCCGTATTGCTCAACTACATGTATCAATCACTTTGAATAAAATGATTCATTCTGACTACTGAAAGTCTTCGTCATTTCTAATGATTTCTTGCACCACATTATTACAAAACGATTTACGCAACTTCTAGAAGAAATTAGACTGCGAGCAATCTCTTTCTTTTCCTAGCGTATTCCTTCATTTATTAATTGAGTTCCGCGCGCGGAGGATTTCAGGAACAAAAACCGACTACTCGTAGTCTACCTGGTAGGAATAAATTCATCAAAGAGCTTCATATCTTATAGTCTGCTGGCAGCCGGTTTTTTCTCTAAGGGTCACTAGGACGAGCGGTAGTCATCGCGAACGCGAGAAGACGAGCAAGGGTGGTATGGCCGAGTGGGGAAGAAGGCGACGGTATGACCGAGTGGGAAGAAGGCGAGCCGAAAACTACTCGCGCGTGCCGCGCCCATGTCTCGTCCCATTCCCCTTAAGCCAAAACGTCCCTCCTCATAACCCCTACTGAATTTCGAGAGAAAAACAGACTGCCAGCAGTCTATAAGATATGAAGCTCTTTGATGAATTTATTCCTACCAGGTAGACTACGAGTAGTCGGTTTTTGTTCCTGAAATCCTCCGCGCGCGGAACTCAATTAATAAATGAAGGAATACGCTAGGAAAAGAAAGAGATTGCTCGCAGTCTAATTTCTTCTAGAAGTTGCGTAAATCGTTTTGTAATAATGTGGTGCAAGAAATCATTAGAAATGACGAAGACTTTCAGTAGTCAGAATGAATCATTTTATTCAAAGTGATTGATACATGTAGTTGAGCAATACGGCTCTCCTCCACTCCTAAGACACAGCATAAAGTGCCACTCAGAAGCAAGTGTAAGGGAAAAAACAGTCTTGATACTGAAATAGAAAAGGAACGGCAGATGTTGAAGTGTCATAGCGTGAGTTTCCTCCCTTGTGTGGCGTGTCACTTAATACTAAAATCAACTATTGCCTAGGAACATATTAAAAGATAATTCGAAAATCATTAAGTAGATAAAGTCAATAAATTTTGATGTTATAGGAGATTGATGAAGAACACACATGTCCAAGTTTTAAGTCTTTGCGTTTTTCTAAACCTCAGATGTCCTTCGAAATATCATGCACAAATTTACAAATTTACATAGTCATAGCCCAGTGTGGAGCCGCCATGTTGTACCTCTGTGAGACACCAACATGGCCAGTGGCGGATTCAGACTTTGAGCTAATGAGGCCGGGGACCAGCTTTAATTTACTTGCCCAGCTGGCTTTTCTCCCTTGAGTCATTTCTTCTTTGTTCACACAAAATAAGGAGAGTGGGGGTAGGGCTCTCCTAGATCCGCCGCTGATGGCGGCCAGAAAATAGTGTAAAAATGTAGAACGTACTTTGGCTGTCTAGGCGACTGATTATTTATTCTGAACAAACAATCATAGACATAAGCACTTTTCCTAACACTTTAAATTCTGAGTAGGCTAAAAATCACGTCGCGCACCGCCATAGCTCTGAAAAATGCGCTGGTTTCCGGACAAAGCAAGCTACTGAGCTGAAAAGTTGTAAACAGGCATAAATTTATTTATTTATTTATTTATTTTTTATTTATTTATAAATTTATCGACTGACGAAGGGGTTATTCCCGAAACGTCTCGTTTCCTTTTATATTAGGAACATAAGCATTTTTTTGGACAAAACTTTTACAGTGAGGACACTCGAACCGTGAACACTTGATATTTGTTTGTACATTTTTTTAGTGACTATAGAATGCGGGCTCGACCTTTTGATAAGAGTATGTAATGTTTTTACACTTACAAAATGCGAAACATGTAACACTATACATCATAAGAAGAACCATTATTTCTTAATTGTCAAAAAAAAAATGTACAGAAAAATGTCAAGTGTTCACGGTTCGAGTGTCCTTACTGTAATTTCACATAAATTTATCTCCTCTTGTGCCAAATGAGGATAAACACTTTGGTGGCTTTTTAGTTTTGGATTTAAGAAAGCTAATCATCAAGGGTGGACAGGCACATTAAAAACATAGTCTACAGGCTCACCTGTCCTACCCAATCTTTTGTTTCGCGCTCGCCGAATTTTTTTTTCATTCTATGCATTAGGTTTGGAATTACCACTGTGTCAACCTCGTCCCCAGGGCCTTCTCCGCGACGATTTTCAAAGGCGGATCTTCTAAAGACGATCCGCCATTTTGAAAATCGTCGAGGAGAAGGCCCTGGGGACGAGGTTGCCACTGTGTAACTTGCGTTCCAGCATAATTAATTCCATGTGACCGGATAGTGCAAAGGGCCTATTACAAGTTTCACAAACTCTCAACATGTTTAATTGTAGTCATGCAATTCTTGTCTGCCTGGTGTGATGCCTTGTTCGCGCAAAGTCGTATGTAAATGAGGCAAAATGTAAACAAAATGGAATTAAAAACTGTATAACCACAGCAACAAACCGATGAGAGTGCCGGATCTTTAGTAGACCTGGATCAGTAGAAATTTTAGGATATACAAAATATAGACGGCACACTGATCCCGACGGCAGATATGACCATGTGACCAAAATCCTCAGCCCTGAGGAAGGTTTTTATCGCATACCGAAATATAGGGCAATTTTGTTTAAAATAATTTAGTCCTTCACTCCCTTTTACTTCATTTTGGTCAAAAAAATATCTGCCGACAAAATGTAAACATCGTCATCATCATCATCATCAATCTTTATTTATACACGAAATTGTATCATTTTACATGGTCTTCCTAGGAATCGTGTTTAAAACTAGACTAAGCAATAACTCGAAATGACCTCTACAAAGATTCGCCTTTATGCTCAGCAGTTCGGTCGTTTTGTACCTTTGATCAGACAGAAACATAATAACTATTTTCATTTTACATGTTAGTAGAAAAACAGCGCTAAACAGCGCAATTCGGCGCAATTCCATGTTCTGTGAGGCGTTCGGCCGAGCGAGGAACGGGTTCAAGGACTGTCGCACCAAATCAGCGGTTTCACCGTCTAAAATGCAATTTTAGCGGGAAAAAATATAAAGCTGTGATTGGCTGAGATTATTGAATCGCGATTTGGCGGTTGAATCAAAACGTTTGGACCAAGCGTCAGTCGTCAACACACAACAAAGATCGAGAAGCGAACATGAGCTTTGACTCTGCGGCAAATCTACCATATTTAAAAGTAGCCATGGAGCAAACAGATAGAAATCGCAAGAAGAAAAGCAGTCAGCCTGAGCTGCCGAGTTGTTTTATGACGCCAGAATCGCCAGGAGATCAACTTCTTAGTCGCATCAACACTGGCCGCATGACTCCTTCATTCGAAACCTCGCCATCGTCTGTTTTCCTCACTCCACCGTGCTCTCAAGAAAAAGTTTGTAGCCCTCAGTTTCAATCGCTTGTTCTGGATGGATTGCCAAAGCTTAAGTTTGAGCTTGATGATGTCGATCAGGATGAATCGACGCAGCAAAGACTCCAACGATCGCCTTTGTTGCCAGAGGACAAGATCATTGGAAGACTCATTGGGAAAAAATGCGTCGATGTCATCTCAGATCTAGTGGCGGTTAACTGCAATAAGATTTGCCAAATAATTTGCAGCTACCTAGAGCCTCTGGACCTTTGCAGGTACGTTTATATCCTGATTTCTTATGCAGTCTCTTTGAAATTAAACTTGCATGAATAAATGATGCCTTTGATTGCTAATAACAATAATTGAGTTAATCTTTAAGTTTAAGATTTAGCTCGCCGATCGATTTAAACATCGATTCACGGCGCTGATCGTTGGCAGCTAATAATGGTTTCCTGACATTCCCTCTATTATCTATTTTTGCTGTGTTTAGATTTGCTTCTGTGAGCCCAAAATGGAGGAATTTTGTCAAACAAGACACTTCAACACAACAAAGGTGGAAAGAATTCCTAGGAGAACGCAGGGATCATTATTATCTCAAGGGAAAGGTAATTGGTGGACATTTTCATGAGCTTGGTTATTTCTGACTAGCTAACTTTTTATACTAACAAATATTGCCAGTGTCCCCGCTAAAAACTTTGTCCCAACCTGTGATAACTGACTGATAACCTGCCATAGAATTAAAATATTAGACAGGAAAAAGGAAAAGAAAAAAAGTTTTTTCTGGGAAGCACATTGGCCAATTGGACATTAGCCAATCACAGCACACATTCCATTAGAAATCAACTTAAATAAATAGAGGATACTACATGCGTCTGGGGGAAACAATCTTTTTATCTTCGAGTGTTCAACTCGATATCTCACTCATTTGCTGCGTTCACTCGTGAGATATTAAGTTGAACACGAAAAGATAAAATCCATATCCACAAGTGGGCATATAATATTCTGTTTATTATATTAACACAAATGAAAAAGGAGTGATTTATTATGTAACCATAACGACAGTGATCTCCTCACGTGTGAAGATAAGATGTTATTTTCATGTGTGAAGATATGAAGTTTTTGCACGAAAGCTCACTTGGTATTTCACAGGTGTTTATATAATAAAATCATATCTTTATGATGACTTCATGGTTAGTGTGTTTGCCTCTTGATCAAGCAGTCTGGTTACAAACCCTGACCAGGGGACATTGTGCTGTGTTCTTGGGCAAGACACTTAACTTTCACAATGCCTCTCTCTCCACCCAGGAGTATAAAATTAATGGGTACCGGCAAATTTAATGCTGGGGGTAACCCTGCGTTGGACTAGCATCCCATCCGGGGGGGGGGGGGGGGAGTAGAAATACTCCTAGTCACTTTATGCTGCTGAACCAGAGATAAGCACTAGCCTGATTGGTCACTTGGCTCTCATGCCACCTTGACCTTTTTTCTTGATTAACGACGGGAGCCCTGAAATGCCACATCCCCGAAATATAATCATATTTTACTGACAATGTCTGAATGTACTGTGTGGCTGCCAAACTAATGATTGCATTATAAAAACCTTCATGCTGCTTAATTAATAAACACAGAGTTTAGTAAGCTATAGGCACCAATTTAACTCTGGTTCTGCAAGATCAGGATTGAAATAAATGCTGGCAGTGTTGATCAAGAAAATATAGTATGTGGAGTTTTAAAAAGGTTCACTGGGAAAAGAATGAAATGGTTTTCAAAATCAGGGGAGAAAATTAAGCCTGTGGCTTGCTATCAATGGTAATTTAACAGTACATTTATTTACTTTTTCCCACAGGAAAACCACGGCAACAAAACGATGTCTGTCAAAAATCTGTCAAAACTGCCACTTAAAAGTATCAATGTTAATATACCTCGAAAAGAAAGTGACGATCAGGTTGATAAGTCTCCTAGGACTTCTGTGTGTCTGCATCCAATATCAAGTCAGACAGTGGTGAAGCTTCGACCATGCCCAAAGTGTACGTCTCCATCAAGCTTGTCAAAAACACAAGAGGGTCATTCTCAGTGTCAAAAATGTGGACTGAGATTCTGTTCAGTTTGTCTAAGAAATACTGAACATCATCAGAGTGGGAACTTGTGTGATGGACTTTCATTTGTTTCCTCTGAAAGAACTGATCAAAGACTACGATCGAAAAAACCCAACAAGAACGTTGTTGGTAGCAAATCCAGTAAGGATCGAGTTAGAAGACTCTGATGTAGTTTTTAAGCTTTTAAAATTTCTAATATATTTTTAGGCAATGGCTTATTTATTAACGTAACAATAATTCATTAGATAGGTTTTATGGATTTTAACAAGTACAGTGTATATATGTTTAGCTCTTTGTGAATAATTTTTAGTTAGACATTTTTAAAGTTATTTTCCATCTTTATTTTATTTAGTATATTCAGTTAAATCATTGACGCATGCATCTTATGAATCCTCATTGCAATAAATGAGATAAAGATTTCAGACACATCTTTGCCGTTTTTTTGTGTTCTCGATTGCTCAGATTACAAAGGTTGTTACAGGTTAAGAAATGGCCAGGGAAAAATTTGAGTAAGGAAAAACTGATAACTTGAAGGAACATCAGAGCAATTTGACATCATAACACTCCTGATTTTACACCATTGAAGATTGGAATTTTAAACATTTCGGATCAATGTGATCTGTTAAAGAAAAGTTTTCACAAGTTACTGGTTTTGACCCCTGGCCATTCATTTAACAATTAGATTATGAGCTTGAGATTTCCATGAGGTGATTCAAGGTCTAATCAACTATTACCTCACAAGGAATCAAGAGTGAATAATCTAATTATTTTGGTAGAATTCTAACTGAAATTTCCTTCAAATAACGATACCAATTATTTCTGGTCGTAGCCTTAAATTTCATGCTTTGGAGAATTTGCACAGACTGAACTGTCAATTTCGCATTTGCAGTTGTGTATGTCTGCTAATCAGTTTCTTAATGAATAATTCAAGAAACCATATTATGGTTTCTTGAATTATTAATTAAGAAACTGATTAGCAGAAATGCCCTCCTTTTAGTCTTGTAATTAAGAAATAGAAAACATGTACCATGTTTCTATCGAGTTTTAGTATAAATCTACTAGCATTCTATCACAAATGCCATTCTCTGATTGGCTACGCTACTCACTATCTATTCTGTGATGGATAGTGAGTAGCCCAACAGTGTGCGCTTGTTAACAAAATGACGGCCATTTCTTGGCGTTTTCGAAGTGTTGAGAAGAGGATTTAGATTAAGTTTTGAACGACTAGTAGATTTATACTAAAACAATTAGATTATTCGCTCTCGCTTTCTGCTGCGCCCTTGTCAACTATCACGCGATAGAAATCTCGAGCTCATAATCTAATTGTTAAATAAAATTAAACACTCATGAAAGTTTGGGAGAACAAGAAATGCTGTGGATACATCAGCTGCAGGCAAGTGTTTCCCCAGTTTTTTTAGGTCTCCCAAACTCACGAGTGTTGCTATTAAGCAGTTACATTATAAGCTTGAGATTTCTATCACGTGATAGTTGACAAGGGATCATAGAAATTGAAACAAATAATCTCATTTTTTTAGTATAAATCTATTGGTCCTTCACAACTTTATATAATCCTCCTCACAGATACCTCAAAAATGCAAAGTGGCCAAAATTTTGCCAACAAGCACCTACTGTTATGCTTCTCAATATCTATCACAGAATAGTGAGTAGCATAGCCAATCAGAGAATGACATTTGTGATAGAACGCTAGTTGATTTATAAAAATACTTCATAGAACAGCAAACATGTTTTCTAGTTTGTTTTTTTTTTTGGAAAACACAGCAATGAAAAAAAAAGAAAACAACTTGGTAACTTTGATTATCAAAATGTAAATGTTCTTTGCTCATGCCGTTATTGCATCAACAGCTCATGCTAGTTCTGTGTTTCTATTAAGTTTTAGTAGAATTCTACTAGTATACTAATGCAAATGCTGCAATCTGATTGGTTGAGCTACTCGCATACTCTCAGCCATTAGAGTACAGTTCACTGCCGGTCGTCCACGAAATGCGATGTTTTTACAGTTTTTCTGAAGTTTTAGAAGGAATTTTAGATGTAAACGGGTAATTAAATTCCTGAGAAAACTAAAAGAAACACATTTACGGTTTCTTGACTTTAAAAACTTGAAAATATTGAAAAAGCGGGTGCTCGCATAAACAACTGCAAATTTGCCAAGGACAGTTCGATACGTGCAACTTTGTTTAATTACGGGTAAAGTTCAATAATGTGCGGGAAAATCATTGGAAACCGTTATTTTTGTTAATTTCAGTTACAATTCTACTAAAACAATTAGATTATTCGCTCTTGATTTCTATGAGGCCATAGTTGATTTGGCCTTCGGCCTCATCAACTATCACCTCATAGAAATCTCGAGCTCATAATCTAATTGTTAATTAGTATAATCCTCTACTACAAATGCCATTTAACAAATGGTAAACGCCATAGTGTGTACTATTGAGTTATGGTGCACACGGGAGGTTGCTAAGCACGAAAGAACCTCCCAAGTGCATCCATAACTCAATAGTACACGCTATGGCGTTTACCATTTGTTTTATAACATAACATTCAGACAGGTCTTTTAGAGTCCATACCACGCTGCTCGCGTCAATGTGTCACGCAATGCCTTTTTCAGCTCGCGCTCTGAAGAAAAATATTTTCTTTGACGTTGATATTGTGGTAAAAGACAGATCGAAATGGGGTTTATCGTGGTCTGTACTCTTGCCGACAACGAGTACATGTCATTGCTCGTTTCCCAAGCATTTTTTTCGTATTGTTTCTGCATATTAAGCGAGTTTGTAAAAGTTTTTGAAAGGAAGGTCTGACGCGTACAAGCAGCTCATTTGCATAATGCAGCGCGTGCACTTTCAAGTCCGAGTATACAAATATTTATTTCACTATCTTTGATATTGTGGTAAAAAACAAATTAAATGTGGTTTAGCATAGTCTGTACTCTTATCGACAACGATACGTGTCATAACAGTGGTCAAAATGTTGTGGACTCACGAGGCCCGCAACAAATTAAGCTAGATCACAAAGCGTGCGCTTTGCTTTATTTATTGAGTACGTCAGCAGCATACACCCATGGGCAAATAGTAGATGGCGAATTAGCCAATCAGAGCGTGCGCTTTGCTTAAGTTATGTTATAATTGCTGATTGGCTACACTACTCCTTATCTATTCTGTGATAGATAGTGAGTAGTGTAGCAGTATGCCCTTGTTAACAAAATGAAGGCTGCTTCTTGGCATTTTCGAAGTCTCCATGAAAAAAAAAAACTCGGACAAAGTTTTGAACTGCTAGTAGATTCACACTAAAACAATAATATTACTGGTATTCGCTCTTGATTTCTATGCGTGAAAGTTTACCCGGCCTCCCTCTCGTCAACTATCTCGTGTTATAGTTCACCAATACATTTTCTGTAATTCTTATTGGTTTACACTGATCACATGACGTGATAGTGTTCATCCGCAAAGAGATACTATCAGATCGGATGGATAGTAGTCATCCTAGAAAATTTTTCAGTAAACAAGCGGGCTTATAGAAAATAAACCATTGAAATCTCTCATCCCTCAGACTTGGTGAATACAATTTTCTGCTCAGTATTTTAACGTTGCAATTCATAAATTGTGTAAAAGTTCAATTTTGGAAAAGTAACTGTTATTTGCCATCAGATTCCCATACAAACACTGTAATTTCTGACCACTTTGTCTACCTGTCAAAATGGCATCAAAAACCGTGATAAGGCCTATCAACTTAATCTGAACATTACTTCAGGCTAAAGGTTGTTGCACTTCAGGCTTACCAGAGTGTTACTCAAGAAAACCCCTCATCTCTCATCTCCCTCTCTCATCCCATCTTGTTGTAGACTTGCCCCACAAAGTCAGATAGTACGCAGCTCTTACAAGGTCTCTCCTGATTGGCTCGACAAAACAATTGAAAACAATAGGTTCCTTAAGATTCAAAATGGCGGCGGACGATAAACGCGAAGGGTGAAAACGGGAATACGGGATTGGAGCGGTATGTTTTCTTTTCAGTTTTAACAGCCTGGCTATATAACAGGCGGACATAGCGGTTGCATTATGGCGTTTTTGCGTTTTAGGTGTAGATTTCCCTTAGCAAATTTACCCGCTTTTAAGCAGTAACTGATCCGGAATGTCAACGACACTTTATTGAAGTGTTTGCAGATGGTTCATGCACATGTTTAGCTTACACTCTAAATAACGTGATAGAGAAATTTTAAACTATTGTTCACCTCCTCTATCTGGAGTCAGTGACTGTATTCAAAGGAAACAAATTCTAAAAATTAATTGCAAATATTAATTCTAAAAGGAACCAAATTCTATGTGCACACTTTTCCGCAGGTACTTTTTGTGACAATAGTGCATTTTAATGTTCTTTAAGGATATTTTTACTTCAAGAAAAGCAATTGGCTCCTATATGGATCAATTTCAAACATTGAAATACCTAGCCCTTCAACACTAAAATTCATATTCTAATTACAAGCTTAATTGTCGATAATTGTAAGTATTCAGTAGACCTTTTTAGGGTCTGTCGGATTATGCTCGAAAAATAGAGTATTATGATGCTTTCAGGTGTCACCCTGTGAAACCAGGGTATTATGGTCCAAATTATGTTCGCATGTGGGTGTAATGCTGAAATTATACTGGACTAAAATGACACTTCCACCCCTCCATCCATGGGCCCGTACCTATTAATAAACATTCCTAGTATTTCATTTTAGAAAGAAATGTTACGTAATATAATCATTCAGTTAAACATTTGATCAGCAACTGAAAGATCAGG
>JAHPZR010034264.1:0-16536 GCA_019787425.1 Platygyra sinensis
GTTGATGTTTTGGCTTCGTCCCAAGACAAGTGCCTAGTGGCTTTGATCCTATACCACATCAAGATTCTGCCGTGCTTGTTGTGTGTCTTCTAAGCGTAGTAATGAGCGAGGAGCTATACATCTGTTGGAAGCGTTTTTTTTTCCGTCTCCATTCAGCAAAGTATCCCAAAGAGAATGAAGGTAACAAAAAGCAATAATTCCGAAAAATCAACGTGTTGTTTGCTGTGTTTGCACATTCAGAAGTCTATGTTTATATCAATATAGTGTTGCAAAAATGCTTAAAAGAAAGGGGTTTAACAGTATAGTCGTAGTTTATCTGGGTCTATAGTAGTACTGGTTATTTCTTATTATTGTTTTTAATAGCTATGCCATTACATTTAATGATTTAAATCATCCCTTTAATAACTGCACAGCAATTTAGTTACTGTTTGGTACAAAGTGTTAATGGATTTGACCTCATTGTCCAGCTAGTATCAAGTTGTTGATTTGTATTCAGTCAATTGGGCAGTGATAGCTGCAATTATTTGTAAATATATTGATGTTTACATGTACCAGGGTTGCTACAGGTCAGGAAATGGTCCTGGAAAAAATTCTTCAAGGTTATGGAAAGGCTATGGAAGTTTATTTAGGGTCTGTAGAAATTGACATTTTGAAGAAAAGTCAGGGAAAATTGAAATAATTTACAATACAGCTGAGTTAATAAACCATTGAAGGCTGGAAGAAATCTTTGGGTTCAATGTGATCTCAATGAATTTATCACTTATGAACAAGTGGAAGAAGCAGCCACTATTAGACCTGATATTTTGTATTTCTTTGGTCAGGGATAGTTTATTTTTATCAGGGAAATCTTGAAAATGGAGGCCTGTGGCAACCATGTGTACAGTGTATTTTTATGCACCAAATGAAATAGTTATTTTTTGTTAAATATTCCACTCAAAATCCAACTATTTGCCACACTGTACTCAAGCAAGTGACTTGATTTTGTTGATTAATTATTGTTTATTTAAAGTGAAGAATTCATTATGTTCTTGAAAAAATATATATGCAGTCGAACCTCCTGTAAGCGACCACCCAAAATGTCAAGCCTAGGTGGTCACATTCAGGCTAGCATTTATATAGCATAGTGTCCAGTGTTTTTCCTATATGTCCTATTTTTATGGCTAATTATGCAGCATGTGCTAAAAATTGAAAATAGATTTATAGCCTCCAGATGGTGTTTCAGATGTAGATGTAGTATAAAGCTATTGGTGTCGTGACTTTGATGTTCAAAATTGACAAATAATATATTAGGGACAGTACACTTGTTTTATTATTTCTTTGTTCTCTGTTGCTAAGTGGTTTTCTGGTCATAGCTGTTTAATGATTTTCTACTCCACCTATTGTATCTAGTTGTATACAAATGAATGTAGTTCATGTGACTATGTTGAGGTCAACAGATGATGTTATGCAAAACCCATTGAAAATAAATTAAATATCCAGACATGTCCTTGCACTGAATTCTTGCTCAATTACATGATTAAATTTGAAACTGGAAGATGCTCATGTCATGAAGTTGATGTTCATCAAAGAAAAGAAAGTCCAATTAAGGGTGAACTGTGGTTGATAAACCATATGAAAGATGAACAGATTTCTGTAGTTTGTAAACGTCAAATTGAGGGTGATCTGTCATTTTGAATTTCACTAGGGATTTGTTTTGTTCGCTCCTATCTGCTGGTTTGATGTCAAAGTTTTGAAAACACAGCATAGCTAATGAGCAAGATGAAACTGTAGTAGTTCAGTTGCTACTGTTAAAACCAGGGAATTCAAATTGATGAATTCAGTGTAGAATCTTGTTTCTGAGGGAATATTCAAATGTTAATTTGACAATTAATTCCCCATTGCTCTTCAGTTATTTTTCCTTTTTATACTCCAATGTTAAACAAACTGATGTTGTTATCACAATGACAGCTAAGAAGAGTTATAACTTCAAAATCAAAATGACTGTGTTGTTATGAATATGTAAATTTCTGTCAATGTTGCTGGACTAAAGCAGTTGATTGGCATAGCTAATAGCATGTAGAGGCTATCTTTGTCCATTAAAGTAGTAGTGATTCTCCGATTTTGTTCCTAACTTTTTAAACAAGCATGGTGCTGGACACCCTGCATTTGCAAAGACTGGTGTCCTTACAAATTAGTTTATCCCCCTCAGTGCCAGTACTTGCATTTACAGGAACTGCTACAAGAGACACAAGGTGTGAGATAAGTATCTTGGGGCTATCAAATCCAGTGGTCATTGAATGTAGTCCAAATATTTTTATGCTTCACATAGCAAATTAAATGCAGTCAGGGAAGAAAACATAATAATGAAATTTTTGACCCAATTGTCACTGATCTGAAATTAGAAAAGCTAAATGTGCCTCTCACCCAGATCTTTGGGAACTTAGAGGCCATCTTGAACTGCTTTCTGTGCTTTGCCAAAGTAATGGATTAAGAATAATTCTTCATTAAGCTGACCTCTCATGAAAAAACATTTTTCTAACCTTAATGATACACAATACCCCAGACAGGACAGGTAAAGAATAATATAGTTGATGAACTGGTAAATGGTACAATAACATCAGGACCATGATGTCACATGGTTCTGTTTGCAACTGTGGCATTTGAAATTTGATTGTAGTAACATCTATAGAATAATTCACATTGGGCTGTCATATAAAATGTAAGAATACTGGCAAGAAGCTGGGCAGACAGACAGGGCTGGACTACCAATCCAAGGAATGCAAACAAAAAAATATTTTGATTTTTATCATGATGTTCCCATCAATCAACACATCATTGCTGTGACTTTCACAGGGAACATTCTCAGTGAGAAAATTGTGAGCTAGAGCACTTAGGTTGGAACACTGTTTATTTGATCATGGCATTTCACACACAACATATTCTCAACTTCATATGGATTGCTAATTAGCCAGCAGCAGCAATGGCCTTCATCTCTACTGGAGACCAATAGAAAGCTCAAGATGACAAGTCTTCATTAGAATTACATACACAGATAAATATGCAGTCCATGTATTAAACAGACACATGCATTAATTAATTTCACAACATATTTCTCAGAATCTGTCATTAGATCATAGCAAGTTTGTTTCAATTCAGGAGTAAAATCTTGCATGTCATGGTCAGATGCTTTAATCATGCATCTGTCAATGTTTAGCCTGTGGCAAGGGAGAAGTGCAGGCATGGGGTGGGAATTTTGGTATCCCCCAAAAAGTCAACTGCCCCCTCTCCCCAGAAAACATGATTGGTCAAATAACATAAAGATGTGAAACATATAAAAAAATTCCCAGCCCACAAGGGAGGTCATGTCAATCGTATCCACACCCCTTAACATTAATAGATAAAAAACAACAACCTGTACTTAGCAACCTCTGCTGACAATACATACTAGGACTTCCATCTAGATTGGCTCTACAGGTCTTCATCAAAAGTTGGGTTCATTACCATTATAGTCCATTAACAAGAGACAAAACTTCTGGTTAAATCTAAAATCAAAAGCTTTATTTAATTTGAACTCGACAGTACATAAGCTTAAATCACTGCATAGAAAATTAAAAACATTATGCCATCTTGTAACTTAACAAACCTCACAGTATCAAAGACCAGAATTTGTTTTTCTTAGCTTGATTCACCAGCTGGAAGTGCCCGAATTGATTCTGGAAGAATTGTTTGAAACCTTGCTGGCCGCGTGGGACTCCAGTGGCATTTCATAATTTTTAATTTCATACCTCGCTGTGGATTTCCGATTCGATTGCTTTGTGATACACGTTCTTTTGCCGCAAAAAGGACTTTCCTCCGTCTTCTTGCCTCTCATGTGGCCTATATAGCTGGGTTTCCTTGTTCGGTGCGAGACCTCTGAGTCCTCAACTCTAAAAATTGCTTTCGATTTCAACAAATGGTAGACCGTCACTTTCACGAACACTAAGACCGGTTACTTCACAGTATAAAAATATACTCGAAAGGTTCTCTCTCTCAGATAAGCTCCAAACAAATCATTACGATTGCTGACGAAGCTGAAATTACTGCATCTACGAATATTTTGATTAATGTCGAAGCAAAGACTTTCCCGGTGTTTTGTACGCCATGTTCCCGCTGAAGAATCGTACCCAGAGCTTGCACATCCATGGCGCGCGGCTTGAATTGGAAATCTGGGAACAAAATTACTGTTTATCAACTTCCGGTGAAACTGCGCACGCTCTGTTAACGGCCAATGAAATGCCGAGCTCAAACGGAATTTCCCAGAGGTCTTCGTTTTCCCGTTCCGCTGGACTAGGGTAACGAAGGCTCTGGGGACGAGATTGCCCATCGAGCGACACATTTGCCCACAACTCACGATAACACGTTTCGCCATGCGCTTCACGAGTTAAAAATGGCACCAGCGAGAATTTTTAATCCACCCACTGTCCAGTTCGGGAAAAAGTCCACACCTGGTTTACGAATGTCAAGATTTAACGCAAGGCTTGAACTGGCATCTTTCAAAACCCATAAAGGATAGTTTTTGAGTACGATGCCGAAAAGGCGGCTGTCGAATATCGGTAAAGGCTCAACGAAGCACGAGTAAAAGTAAAAAAGTGACATCTGCAAGATTTTTAAGCCACGCACTTTACAATTCCAAAGAATTCCACGCGTGGTGAACAAGGATAAATATGATACGGAGTGCTTACACAGGCATCTTTCAGAAATCCATTAAGGATAGTTTAGGATTCCGCGCTCGAAAACACGGAGGTGTCACATCGTTAAAGGCGCGAGGATGTGCTAAGAAAGACAACTTTTCACCAACGCATTTTCTATTTCGAGAGAATTCATCGCATGAATTACAAATGTAAAGATTTTAACGAGTGTTTAAACTGGCTTCTTTCAATAACCCAGTAAGGATAGTTTAGGATTCCGAGGTCGAAAACGCTGAGGTGTCACATCGAAAAAGGCGCGAGGATGCGCGAGAAAGTCAAAAAAATGACATCAGCAACAATTTTTAACCCACGCATTTTTCAATTCGAAAGAATTCATCGCTTGAATTACAAATGTAAAGATTTTCTGATTCGGAGGCCCAAAAAGGCGGGTGTGACACATCGATAAAGGAGCGACTAAACGCGGGAAAAATGAAGAAGGACATCACTCTAACCCACGTACTTTCCAGTTTGAAGAATTCCAACAGTGAATTGCAAGAGCAAAGATCTTACGGACGACTTAAACTGGCATCTTTATGAAAGCCATTAAGGATATTTTAGGATTCTGAGACCGAAAAGACTTCTGTGTCACATCGATAAAGGCGCAGCGATGCTCGAGAAAAAGTAAAATGACATCAGTGAGAATTTTTAACTCACTCATAGTCCAATTCGTGAAAAATTCCACGAGTGAACTATAAGTGCAAGATGTAACGCGGGGTTTAAACTGGCATCATTCAGAAACCTATACAGGATAGTTTAGGATTCCGAGCTCGAAAATACGGAGATGTCACATTGATAAAGCCTAGAGGATGCTCAAGAAAATATAAGAAATGACATCAGAGACAATTTTCAACCCACGCATTTTCCTTTTCGAAAGGATTCATCACGTGAATTACAAATGTATAGATTTTGAGGATTGCTTTAAGGTGGCCGAACACAGTTTCCAAGTGCCTATGCCTAATTCACCATAACTTTTAACCCATTTATGCTTTGGCGCCCATATTTTGCAAGAGTCAAGGTTAACCACAGAAATATTTATTCTTGCATTTTGACTAGGGTGTGTGCTGTTGCCATGGCAACGGGGCTGGTTAAAAACAAGGTTCAAATAATGGTTTTTGTTTATTTAAAAAAAATCCAGTCGTTAGATTGCTTTCATACTTTGCACACAAAGAACTGACATTAAATCCCTTCTATCAACATGGTTCTCATAAAATTTTGACATAGGCGATTTTCGTAATTCGCCATTAATCGTTTTCTGTATTTTTGAAAATTCCCTATGTCAAATTTCAGATTTTTTTTGATAGATCATTCATGTGGTCCCTGATCTATTTTTCTGCCAAATTTCTTGAAATTCTAATGACTGGATCGTTAGAAATCGGTATGTTTCTGCTAAAGCAATCGGTCTCAATTTTTCGAGCAACTGCGTATGCGTTGCATTTCACTGGGTTCTTTCGGTAACAAACAAAAGCTGAAAATTGCTGGGTTCTTTGCATCGTTACCTTTTCTTACATATCTTTGTAATAAAAGACTAAAGCCATCAATAAACTGCGTTCAATTATGGAGAAAAATAACGCAGATAGTGGGGGTGTTGAGTAAATCAACCACTCTACTGACGGCATGTTTGTTCTGTGAAATCCTTTTGCACGTGCTAAATATTGCATCAGCAAAAGCACGCGCGAAAACTGTGTTCGGCCACCTTAAGTTAATTGCAGGTTGTTTACTTCTTCAAAAATATAAAGCGGCCTTCACACGGCAAACTTAGTTGGCAAACTCGTGTTGGAAAACTTCAAAAAGTTGGCAAACTCGTTCCTTCGCACGTCAAACTCGTGGCAAATAACAAACACGGCAATTTCCAACATGGCCGCTTTTTAGTGCAGTTTCAATCACGTACAACAGTGAAACAGAGGATAAGAAGAGAAGAAACAGAAAGCGGTGGAGAATTAAAAAGGTTTGGACAAAACCAAGTTTGTCTGCGCGCTCCTCCGTTTTGTTTTGTTTGTTTTTAGTATCTTTGTAGGCTATAGATGAAACGTCCCGAACAGCCGGACAATTGTCAACTGCTTTGAGATTAAATTTAAAAAGTGTTGACTCGCGTCCCCCATTTTGTGAAGTGTCACGCAAATAAATCACGTGAATAGCGATACTTACCGTTACGTCACCTATTGTCATTAATGTGCCAACTAGAGGTTCATTGGCTGTCAAAACAAAGGATTCTTTGTTCTGTGGTTGGCAAAATTTAAATATCAAAAGACTTGTTTGTAAACAGTGAGTATCGCTATAGAGCTCGTTTTGATTGGTTGAAGATTACCGACACCTGTCGGCCAACCGTTCACACGTCAGATACGAGTTTACCAACACGAAAAAGTTGACGAAAAAGTTGGCGAGAATAGAGGCAAGTTCTATTTGTCGCCAACAGTTTGCCAACTTGTTTGCCGACTGTTTTTGTGCCGTTCACACACATCAACTTGAGTTTGCCAACTTTAGTTTGCCGTGTGAAGGCCGCTTAAGGTTTTTGATTCCAACGATGTGTTCAATTCGATTCATTGCGTAATTTTGTGGTCCGTATTACTCGAAAACGGGAAATACTGACTTCATCCAGACCTTTTAAAAAAGGCTCAATATTCACCGAGTCAGGCATTAGGGTTTTATAACAAGCACTCAATAAATGACAAGAGAACATAGGCATCTATAAACATTCTCTGCCCGGATGTTTACCAAAAAAAAAAGTCGAAATGAATACTCGAAATGGTTGGAATCCTGAAGTAAAGTAGTTCGTATAATGCCAGCGTAGTGTAAAGTTATTTGTCGAAATGTCTGGTACGTTTAATTTCACCATTGTCAGTTTCATTGCCTCTCTCGCTTGATGTAATTAAGTGCGAGGTCAAGATCGGCTGGATATTGGCCAAGTTCTTTCTTTACTGGCGTGTTCATCACAGAGAGTAGAATCTCATAAACTCTCTCAAAAAAAGAACGAGCCAGTAAAGGATTTATTATATGGCTTTCAGCGAATTTTTTGTGCGAGACATAGCAAGAGCTCAGTGTTTCCCACCCGAGTAGCCAATTACAGCGCAGCATTTGATTCATCTTGCCCGCTCACGGAGCTCGCCATCGATGTTTTTCAAGTTAAGTTGTTTCGTTGGTGTTGTGGTTGGAGTAATTCATTTACAGGGTGACGGTGATAGTTCTAAGCTGGCTCCCGAGACAGCCCCGATACTAGAAATGGCGCACGCTTACGGTCTCCGATTATGGTTCCTGTTCTAAGTTAGTGAACCAGCCTTTCTTTCCAGACTCAGTTGCTACAAGGAATTTTGAACTGGTAATTAACGCTTAGGTAATTATTATTTCATCATCGATTGTCTCAGTTCGTGACGTGCGTTATTGTTGAATTAGTCAGTCCGGGCTCCACTAACCTGCGATCAGGCTCTATTTTCGTTTCGTTGGTAGACCTTTCCCGCGGGAAGGGCGAAACGAAAAATAGAGCCTGATACAAGTCTTCTACGGAGCGTCTACCGCCCACTTTTTTGATGGATTGACATTTTCCAAAATCAGCCAATCAAAATTACTTCCGTTACGTGTTACACGCGAGTTCTCGCGCGTGAAGTGAAGAGGAATGAAGAAGACGCCATTTTTGTTTTGTGAACGTCGTGTTCCACATGATTCATTGTTGTTGGGGAATATTAGGTCCCAAAGGAAGCGCTTTTAGCAAATTTTATGAACACTGGGAAAGGTGTTATGTGGTTACCTAGCCTATGTGATGATGATATGAAGCACGGATTATTCGGCTAATCGAAGGAAGGTGAATTTAACTGAATGCTTACTGTTGTCGATGTATTCTACCTTATATGCTTACGTACATGTATCTCTTCAGATTATCCTACTTCCACTCGAAATGAAATGGTAACGAAATTTTCTGTTAAGAGTCGAGAATGTGAGTTGTGGACAAACGACATTTTAATCTTTCGTACCTTTATTTTTAGTTTGAACAGATGAATAAAGCTGAATAAGCACAGGCTGGTCTTATGTGTTTTTTTCGTGTTTAATTTATAAAACAATTTTCCTAGTATTACTATAACAAGCTGTATTGTGGTACACTGTTATTTAACTCATTCACTGGCCTACCAAAATGATTTTTTCCATAAGTGTTTGCCAATCTAAAGAGCCATTTTTATTAATCAGTTTTTTATCAGTTCCGTCAGTGGCCCCATGTTTGACAAGTATATTGATAGATAACTTTTTTCAGTGGATGAGAGTTATTTATACGCTGGTTGGCGAATTTTCCACTGGAAAAATATCTTAAATTTTCAAGTGCGGCGTGAACCTGTCATCTGGCTTAATTGCTTTTTGCAGGAATGTTTTACCAGACAAAGGGAAATAAATTTTAAAGTTTTAAATAATTCGTCGGCACTAATATTTTGTGAAGGTCAGACGTATTGGGACTACTGTCTATTCATCTTATACAATTTATTTAAAACTTTTAAATTCAGATCTTCAGTGCTGCTACACAGTACTTAACATATTTTTATTGCATTTTATGAGGAAATATAGCCTTACCACAGTTTCCAATATGGTAAGCTAATCTTAACAAAAGTTTTATTGTTTCTTCACAAATAATCATTTTCCTCACAATCAGAAAACTTGTCAAATGGGATATCTTCTGTGTCCTGCATAAGCAAGGGCGTGACCATGGTTTCAGTTGTTTGATACAGTTTGAAGTCAATACTTGTGGTTGGAAGTCTCCAAAAAGCTCATACAAGATTTCCAAAACAGTGAGGGTTAGCCTTAGTGATGACAGAAAACACATCTACATGATGTCCACCATGGTGAACACCTTATCACAGTTGGCCACTATGGTCTCGTTGACATTATTTGAGAATCCATGTTATATTGTATCAATTTTGTCAAACAACTATACCTTTTGTTTGTCCTCTAAGGCTTGCTTTCACTTTAAACAGTACATTACACAAGCACTCCCTATTACAGTAATGTTCTTATGGGGCTTGTGTATTGTTGTGTAACAGCTTCCTTGTCAAAACACAGGGAGCGGGTGAGTACATATGCACAAACACCATCAAATGAGGAAGTCAGTGCAAATGAAAATACCAAAGAAGACTTCATCTACAATTACCACACCAGTAAACTGCAGTTTGTTTTCTTTTTCTTAAATCTAAATGATGCAATAAGGGAAGGGGTGGTGCAAGGCTTTTTAGATGTTTTAAGTTTGCTCTTCTGATAGAATATAATTACCAGCACTCTTAAAGTATTCCTATTTACTCCTGCATTTTTTGCCGAAGTATTAGCAGTCCTCTCTAAGGAGGAAGCCATGTGGCTTCTTGCCAACAGGTTTTTTAACAGTGAGGGAAATAGGGGGAAGCAAGCCATTGGATTCACTGAAAATGGTTTTGAAATCCCTATTGGGAAACGTCACAAAAAGATCAGCACAGAGGGTAGCATGTTCCCTTGAAACCCTTGATGAGGTAATGGATGGACCTAGATCAGAAGAAGTCTGGAGACCATGGAACAAAGGATCAGGAGCAGTCAAAATTAATCTTACCGATCTTATGAATGGGAATGTTTTTCATCATACTCCTGGCAGATGTGGATATCCCTCTTTCAAAAATATGAAAAAAAGTGTGAATGACATTGACTTTTGTGACTTTGTTAAGTGGGCTCACGACCACTTATTACCTGGAAGGGGCTTTATGAAAACCCCCAAAGAAGTAATAATGATGAGTAATTACAGTGTACATTACTAATAATGTAGTCTTGAGAGATGTTTGCTATGTTATTAGTCAGTCATAAGGCCTCTGGGAACAGGTAGTTGGCCTATCCTCCAACCTTGACCCTGAGATTCATGTTATGACAAAGCACAGAATTTAAGAACTTTGCAGGCCTATTCTTTCATCAAGTGTGTATGTTCTTTCACATGCCCTTCCCATTTTAATTATGTCAGCATGGAAAGGCCAATAGACTACCCAATGATCTGACCTGACACAGGTTAATCTTTCATTAACTCAAGAAAAGGCCTGTAACGCTTATGTAGTACAACAGCCTTTGTGGTCCATTTCAAACTACTGCACCTTACACTGGGAATTTTTGCCATGGGAGTTCAGTCATTTTTTACATTTTTGTCACATAGATTTCCCTTGCTTTGAGGCAGTTACACTGCCAGTTAGGCTGGGAAACATCAACTCAGACATTACATCAAACTATAACATAAACAGGCAAACTTGGCCTACATCCCCATATCAGCTCTCAAGCTTTGAGCCAGTTACACTGCCAGTTAGGCTGGGGAACGTCAACTCAGACATTACATCAAACTATAACATAAACAGGCAAACTTGGCCTACATCCCCATATCAGCTCAAGCTTTGAGCCAGTTACACTGCCAGTTAGGCTGGGGGTCAACAACTCCTACGTACAATGTAAATAAATGACAATATAAACCTAAAGAACAAAAAAAGAAGAAAACGAACAAAAACCTAGTTGAGCTGAGCAACCGCTAACAAAGAAAATGCGGTTAGAACGAAGGCCAGGAAAAAACCTGCCACAAAAAACCCCTGTCGGGAAAAAAATGTGCAGGAAATCTGGGTAGGAACCAAGGCTCAAGCTCCAAATGATTTGAAGCTCATCCTACGAAGGCTTTACAAAAATGCAATTAGAACAGCCGATCCTACCGGACTGGATGCATAGTACCTGAAAAAGAAAAAACTAAACAAAGAAAAAAAAAATTAACAAAACGAAACGAAAAGAACGCGGTTGGTTCTGAAGCCTAGATGACAACCACGTGTTATACCCGGTCTTATATACCCCTACATTTCTACCCATGATGCCCCGGCCTGGAACCCAGGCTCTTGTTGTATCTCGTGCCGACAAAATAGTTATTTCAGCCTTATTCTCTAGCTCACTCATCAGAAATAACATTTTTATCCTTTTCAGACAATCAGTATGCATTTATTCCCTAGCAAATAACTTAGACATTGTTCAGCCACCATTTTAACTAGCTATATGACAATTTCAAAGTCAAGTCTTATCTTTGAAGAATTCATCCTAGTTTGGTGATTGAAGTTTGTCCACTTTTCAAAATTACTTCATTCCAAAGTTATTTTCCTTCATTCCTTGAGGGAAAATTGAAAAATTCCAAGATTAATAAATTCAGAAATGTTCTAAAGTGGTCGGTGCATGTATAAAAACTTCAACAGACACTACAAACACTGAAGAGGCTACGAAACTGGCAAAAATAACAAAAGTAAAGATTTTCGCCTTCGGTACATTATGCTACATGTAGAATAACCTTTTGAATTGACCTTGACAAATCAAATGGCTACAACTTTGTGGCTGCGTTTCAGACCTTTGAAGAGCTTTCATGTTGTTGCCGAGTGTATTTCTAGACCTTGAATCTTGATTCCAACGTTTGTTTCAGGTGCATTAGACCAAACACCCGAAATATTTCGATTGACTATTACAAAATATTAGTTTTTGACTCAGTACCATTGGAACTGGCTGCCCTTGAAATTTCGCAAGCGAAAAACGGAATTTGGATGTTGCTTTGCTGTCCTGTTTCAAAATGAAGCGACGCTCGAACAATATTCATTCGCTTGGGTAACAATTTCGCACTGGTGTGGCCTTCTGAGCAATTGAAAATAAAGCGAATGTTTTTCTAACACAAGTGCTTACCTTTGACTAAAAAAGATTGAGTCTTTCCAAGTGCTAGGACCTTCAAGCATCAAATATATTCTATCTTCAAGAGTAAATCGGCCCTTAGCCTCACGACTCGTCTTCGCCCATCAACAAACAGTTTGAAATTTAAATGTGCAAAACTCAGCAATTGCTATGAATATGGATTAGAAATTCAAGCCAATCACTGGCAATCGCAACACACTGATCCAACACAGGAATTTTTTTGCACGCTCTTTCTGCCAGCGAATCATAAAGTGCGAAAAATGAAATTAGAGAGGTCGTGCGTTTATGTATGCAAACTACGAGGATTTTTTTGCTGTTTTTGTGGGACTAAAACGAATTTAGCGCAGATCTGACGCGTAAGTTTATTTACACGCTCTTTTTGCTGGCGAATTATAAAGTCATAAACGGCGAAAAAAATTGTTATTCTGAGAACGGAATTCTTAATTTGATGTGAGCATTTCATTTTGTTTTCTTTATCATGCTGCTACTTATGAAATAAACTTCTTAATTGCTCACAAGCTAGGATCAAAACGTTCTCTGAAAAAATACAGCCAAAGTTAGAAAAGAGAGAGGGTTACTCTACCAAGCGAGGTTACCCTAGCAATCACAAATTTAATTTCCCCTTTTATTCTTCATCGTGTTTAGAAGGCAGCTAGGTTTACCCGGGTAGGCGGGTTAACTTTTTCCCTTTAAACACTCCAGGCAGGGTTAACCATGAATTTCTTTTCCCCTGGTTGTAGGGTTGCCCTACCTGTGAAATTTTACTTGTAAACCCGGGCTGCCCTCCAGCTAGGGTTAACCCACTTGCATCCTATGGTAACCCTGCCTCCTTGTAAATAGTTTGCAATAAAATTAACTTTCAAACAGCAACATATGCTGTTTGTTACACGAGTAAATAGAAAAAGAAAAAATTCCAAGTGTTCCCAACAGGAACCGAACCTGTCATTGTCCGTTTAACAGTCGGGCGTTCTACCACAAAGCTACCAGGGACTTGTTTGTTTTTAGCTTGCCTGCAACGCTCAGGCATGGTTCACACGAGCGACATTAAGCACTTAATGACTGGCCCCAGTGGAAACAGTGAAGACCCTCAATGATGAGGTCGAGGGGAAACGATTCACTGTTTCCCGGGGGACCTATCATTAAGTGTTTTGTTATACCTCTCAACTCAAAACTAGAGAAAAACTGCAAAGAAATCGTTTGCTTTAAGCAAGCTGGCTCACAAATTTGCCGCTGTTTCAAGGAGCACGACTTGATCACGCGCGAGTCGAAAGTCCATGTTGTTGTTTCCCTAGGGAGTTAGGGAGTTTTGACCCACGACACGTGACGCGTTCTCCTCCAATCGGAAAACGTATGTTTGAGTTGGGAGGTATAACAAAATGACATAACGAGATGATCGTTTGTGAACATCGGCATAGAGACATAAAGAAAAGATCCGTCTTTTAACTTATGTCGTTATGTTCATGCTTTTATGTTGCTCTTGGTATTATGTCACGAGGTGTACACTGCAAACGTAACGGCACAACGCCTTTCTTGTTTGAACTGGCTTTCGTGATCATCACATTCCGGAACGAATCGAATTTTGGGGAGGGCGGGGGAAGGGGGGTTGGAGAAAACCAGAGCAGCATAGAGAAAAACCCTTGGAGCATAGGCAACGGAAAGCATCGTGGAGATCACAAGTGAGCCGGACTGTTTCCTCCAGCCGTCTATGGTATTTAAAAATCGCTCGTGATATGTATTACCTACTTCCGGCACACAAACATATTAAAAAATTATCATTTTCGATATGACACTTTTCCCTGACTTGTATTCAAAATATCAGCTTTCCCTGACTATTCCCTGATCTTGAATTTTTTTTTCCCTAATCGTTTTCTGACTTAAGAAATCCTGATTTGACTGGGCGACTCAGCTGTGAGACATAAACTAAGAATGAGTTACAAGGCTATTAAACAAGTGATTTGACAACTTTTGAAAATTCGCATGTAGTTTATTTCATCTGTGCCAGCTTTACATTTCAAATCCAGTGCAACATCATTGAAGATACTTGGTGAGCTTGTTTTTATCAATTTTTCATTTAGTTCTTCGTACCGCCAAAGCACCAGAAGGCAAAAGAGAAATATTGTTAAGGTATGTCTTCGGGATTTTTCGACGGGGTTTTTCTTAATTGTTAACAAGTTAAAAACTGGTAGTTGTTGATGTGTTTCTTCTTGTTAACTTTATTTTTGGTTTTGATTCTCATTTTTGGGCTTTTGAAAGTTTTATATTTTTGTGATGTATTTTTAATTTTTTATTTTTTGTTGTTTTTTATTATTGGTATTTGTTTGTTTCGGGTTTTGGCGGGGAAGCATGTAGAGTAAGGGGATGGGAGATTGCCCAGGCAGTGGAGGTTTGAGAAAGGGGGGAGGGGAGTTCGGTGGGATATCCCCAAATATTCCACCAAACCCTTAACCCGAAAGTCCAAAACCCTTCTTCTGGGGAAAGAAGGGTTTTGCTTTTTTAAAGTTTGTTCGTTTTTTGTGTGTTTTTTTTTAAACTTTGTTTTAAATTATTTTTGACCCGCTCACCAAGTATACAGGTGTTTCTTTTTACAAATCAGGTTGAGAAAAAAGAAAAAAAGAGACGGCACTCAGAGTTCCGTCTCAATTTCTCCGTGGTCGTCGCCGACGGAGATGGGGTTCAGCATGATCCCGTTTCTGTTCCTATAACATAAACAAAGCCGTAGTCAAGAAAGATCTTCAAAACTAGCAGAATGGATTTAAAACTTCAAAAATATTATCTACAGAAAATAGGAAGGAAAAATTCAATTAATGCATGCCATATCGTTATTTCCCATCATTAAAAAAGATTTTAAAAAAAAAACACAATTTTTGCATGCCCAGAATTGTTGTCACTTAATTGAAGTTGCTCGTTGTTGACTTTATATTTTCCACTATGATTTTGGTAGTCACTGTGGAATACGAATATTTGTTCATTAAGTACACATGCATTCAACAGTGTAAAATAACCATTTCACAGTAATTATCATTATTTTTTCACGTACCTCGGGAACAAATGCTTCCCCATTCCAGACTCGTCGTACTCGTCGTCGACGAGCTCTGTTATTTTGGGAGGGCCCCGGCGCGGTAGCCTCCTGCTTTACAAGAAAATGAAAATGTAAGGGTAAGTGAAAAATTTCCTTGACCCTGCAAGTTCACTCTTGAGAGAGGGGTGGCCACTATCCTCCTTTTTGCACAAGAAAGCAATCACACGCACCTTACAAACGACTTACTTACGACATAAACAAAACCGACAAACGGACCTTAAACAGACAGACTTCATTTGACTAACAACAGACGGAACTCAAACAGACCGACAAAAAATAGACGGATTGCAACTTGCAAAAAACCGACCAATGACTGGTGACAAACTTTACATGAGTCTTTTAGCCATATATACCATCAAGGCTAAACTGACCATTCACTTTTAACGGACCAGGCTAATAACACACGTGTAAGTTGCTTTTAATGCGAACGCATGTAACGCACGCCCTTACTTACGCATTCTTATCTCATAGCTGTGTTTCACGCGCGCGCCCGTTACGTGTAAGCGCACGTTCACCGTTAGGTTTTTTGTATGGCGTATGCCAACTTGCCACAATGGGCTTTTTTACACAGATGAAGGGCTCTGCCCGAAACGTTTGTACATTTTTTAATGGTCATTGACACTTTTAAGAGTTTTTCATTAACTTTTTACTGTTATTATAGTGTCACGCATCATTTTTTCAAATTTTCAATTTTTCAATTTTTTTAATAGCACAATCGACTGACAAACACTATTCACTTGACTCTGAAGAGGACTTCAGCTCAGGTCGACGAAACGCCAGTCAGCAACAAAAGTTCTTTTCAGAAGTACCCTCGACCACAACCAACCATAACTGCTCTTCTTACCTGAGACTGCTGGGTTACGCTTTCCACGGGAAGAGAACCAGCTGGGTCTCGCTTCATGGCACCACACAAGAGCTCATAAGCTGTGCCCAGGTAGTAATCGACATACCCCATGGTGTCTGGACTCTCTGCACCAGAGTTTGGAGCTGGGATACCCTCAGCTTTGATCGTCTAATAATAATTGCAAACAAAGAAAATAAAAACTTGATTAAAATGTCGGTGAAGACAACAGT
>JAHPZR010034265.1:0-11084 GCA_019787425.1 Platygyra sinensis
GACAGGTTCGTGTGTATGCTAATTTAGTCTAGCATCTTCGTGCATATTTAATTAATTTTGCATCACAGTGACTAAGCAGTTTAACGTATGATGCTGTAAATAGTTTTATGTCGTAATGTTCCGTAATTTTACTTTATTTAGTTGAGTCGGAAAGTTCTGAAGCCTTATGCTGTAAAGTATATAAGCTGATCGGTGTATCTTTTTGAAGGAGAGAGTTTTTTAGAGAGTAATTGTTTTAGAAGAGAGTACGTGTTTACTGAAGTGTGACAAAGGTCGCGTGTACATTTGGCGGAGGCCGTGTTTGCTAAAGTGTGAGAGAGGTTACGTGAATATTTGGCAGAGGCCGTGTGTTTATACAAGTGTGACGGAGGTCGAAGTATAATTTACAAGCCTAGCGTGTGCTTGTTGTGAAGTTTAGTGTGGAATTTATTACGTTCGTTTGGAATAAACAAGCTTGTTGCTGTTCCGAAAACCCTGCGTTCTGTTTGAACTGCAAACTATGGCAAGCCAAGCATGACAAAAGTGGGTTGAGTTGAAAATCACTTATCGAGTCTCAGTGATCGATGTGTGAGAATGAGAAATCACTGTGCGAGATTGGAAAATCACTACGTGAGATTAGAAAATCACTGTATGAGAAATTAAAATTGCTATACGAGAATAAAAAGATGTCATGCGAGATCATAAGTACCAATCGAGAATGAAAAACTGCCATGCGAGATTGAAATTAACTGTTGAGAATGAAAAATCGTTGTGTGAGAAAAAGAAATCACCATTCGAGATTATCGATTGGTTTTTTTCTGAGCCGGTGATGCATAACCAGTCAGCGGAGAGTATTTTGGCGGTCAGTATAAAACATGGACTGCGGACTACGAACTACGGACTACGGACTGGGTATAAAACACGAAGAAAGCTTCTACATTGAATAAATTCTCGCACGAACGTTTCAGTCATAAATAGAAGCTATCTGTATAAATTATAGAAGTCTCATTTCCCGAAAGTTCCCGCTCATACAGGTTTAACTGCTCAAGAGAAAATGATAGGATTTTCTCTTGCCATACTCGATTGCCGAAACAGAAATAGAAGACACTGAAAGTCACAAAATTGACGAGCTGTATGAATTTTCGAATGATTGAAGCCATGATTAAATGTTTTGAAAGATCAACAGTCGAGAGAATTGAGGAGAATTCGAACGACACGTCCCGCTGTTCATTTGTTCGATCATGTATTAAATACACATACATACGGCCACGGCGAAATGAGGAACAAAAAGTTGATAAATAGAAGAAACGACATTACACAAGGACAGCACATGTTCGTCTGCTCACAAGCTTAAGCCCCGTTCGGCGGATAGTAAGGGTGGGTGACAAATACGAAATACCTGTGTTGTACAACACATTGTATTTTCGTTTTTGTCACCCTTCCTTTATCCAAGGCGATATTAAGCGTGGCAGAGCATGCTGATCCTTGTGTAATGTCGTTTCTTCTATTTATCAACTTTTTGTTCCTCATTTCGCCGTGGCCGTATGTATGTGTATTTAATACATGATCGAACAAATGAACAGCGGGACGTGTCGTTCGAATTCTCCTCAATTCTCTCGACTGTTGATCTTTCAAAACATTTAATCATGGCTTCAATCATTCGAAAATTCATACAGCTCGTCAATTTTGTGACTTTCAGTGTCTTCTATTTCTGTTTCGGCAATCGAGTATGGCAAGAGAAAATCCTATCATTTTCTCTTGAGCAGTTAAACCTGTATGAGCGGGAACTTTCGGGAAATGAGACTTCTATAATTTATACAGATAGCTTCTATTTATGACTGAAACGTTCGTGCGAGAATTTATTCAATGTAGAAGCTTTCTTCGTGTTTTATACCCAGTCCGTAGTCCGTAGTTCGTAGTCCGCAGTCCATGTTTTATACTGACCGCCAAAATACTCTCCGCTGACTGGTTATGCATCACCGGCTCAGAAAAAAACCAATCGATAATCTCGAATGGTGATTTCTTTTTCTCACACAACGATTTTTCATTCTCAACAGTTAATTTCAATCTCGCATGGCAGTTTTTCATTCTCGATTGGTACTTATGATCTCGCATGACATCTTTTTATTCTCGTATAGCAATTTTAATTTCTCATACAGTGATTTTCTAATCTCACGTAGTGATTTTCCAATCTCGCACAGTGATTTCTCATTCTCACACATCGATCACTGAGACTCGATAAGTGATTTTCAACTCAACCCACTTTTGTCATGCTTGGCTTGCCATAGTTTGCAGTTCAAACAGAACGCAGGGTTTTCGGAACAGCAACAAGCTTGTTTATTCCAAACGAACGTAATAAATTCCACACTAAACTTCACAACAAGCACACGCTAGGCTTGTAAATTATACTTCGACCTCCGTCACACTTGTATAAACACACGGCCTCTGCCAAATATTCACGTAACCTCTCTCACACTTTAGCAAACACGGCCTCCGCCAAATGTACACGCGACCTTTGTCACACTTCAGTAAACACGTACTCTCTTCTAAAACAATTACTCTCTAAAAAACTCTCTCCTTCAAAAAGATACACCGATCAGCTTATATACTTTACAGCATAAGGCTTCAGAACTTTCCGACTCAACTAAATAAAGTAAAATTACGGAACATTACGACATAAAACTATTTACAGCATCATACGTTAAACTGCTTAGTCACTGTGATGCAAAATTAATTAAATATGCACGAAGATGCTAGACTAAATTAGCATACACACGAACCTGTCATTGTCCGTTTAACAGTCGGGCGTTCTACCACAAAGCTACCAGGGACTTGTTTGTTTTTAGCTTGCCTGCAACGCTCAGGCATGGTTCACACGAGCGACATTAAGCACTTAATGACTGGCCCCAGTGGAAACAGTGAAGACCCTCAATGATGAGGTCGAGGGGAAACGATTCACTGTTTCCCGGGGGACCTATCATTAAGTGTTTTGTTATACCTCTCAACTCAAAACTAGAGAAAAACTGCAAAGAAATCGTTTGCTTTAAGCAAGCTGGCTCACAAATTTGCCGCTGTTTCAAGGAGCACGACTTGATCACGCGCGAGTCGAAAGTCCATGTTGTTGTTTCCCTAGGGAGTTAGGGAGTTTTGACCCACGACACGTGACGCGTTCTCCTCCAATCGGAAAACGTATGTTTGAGTTGGGAGGTATAACAAAATGACATAACGAGATGATCGTTTGTGAACATCGGCATAGAGACATAAAGAAAAGATCCGTCTTTTAACTTATGTCGTTATGTTCATGCTTTTATGTTGCTCTTGGTATTATGTCACGAGGTGTACACTGCAAACGTAACGGCACAACGCCTTTCTTGTTTGAACTGGCTTTCGTGATCATCACATTCCGGAACGAATCGAATTTTGGGGAGGGCGGGGGAAGGGGGGTTGGAGAAAACCAGAGCAGCATAGAGAAAAACCCTTGGAGCATAGGCAACGGAAAGCATCGTGGAGATCACAAGTGAGCCGGACTGTTTCCTCCAGCCGTCTATGGTATTTAAAAATCGCTCGTGATATGTATTACCTACTTCCGGCACACAAACATATTAAAAAATTATCATTTTCGATATGACACTTTTCCCTGACTTGTATTCAAAATATCAGCTTTCCCTGACTATTCCCTGATCTTGAATTTTTTTTTCCCTAATCGTTTTCTGACTTAAGAAATCCTGATTTGACTGGGCGACTCAGGTGTGAGCCAAGAACTAAGAATGAGTTATATAGCTATTAAAAAGGTGATTTGACAACTTTTGAAAGTTCGCATGTAGTTTATTTCATCTGTGCCAGCTTTACATTCAAATCCAGTGCAACATCATTGAAGATACTTGGTGAGCTTGTTTTTATCATTTTTTCATTTAGTTCTTCGTACCGCCAAAGCACCAGAAGGCAAAAGAGAAATATTGTTAAGGTTTGTCTTCCGGATTTTTCGACGGGGTTTTTCTTGTTAACAAGTTCAACACTGGAAGATGTTGGTGTGTTTCTTCCTGTTAACTTTATTTTTGGTTTTGATTTTCATTTTTGGATTTTTGGAAGTTTTATATTTTTGTGATTTTTTTTATTTTTTATTTTTTGTGTTATTTTGTATTATTGGTATTTGTTTTTTTCGGGTGGGGGAAGCCTGAAGAGTGAGGGGATGGGAGATTGCCGGCACTGGAGGTTTGGGAAAGAGGGGGAGGGGGGTTGAGTGGGATATCCCCAAATATCCCACCTAACCCTTGACCCGAAAGTCCAAAACCCTTCTTCTGGGGAAAGAGGGTTTTGCTTTTTTAAATTTTGTTCGTTTGTTTGTCTCTTTTTAAACTTTGTTTTAAATTATTTTTGATCCGCTCACCAAGTATACACGTGTTGCTATTTACAAATCAAAGAGAGTAAAAAGGAAAAAAAAAGAGATGGCACTTAGAGTGCCGTCTCACTTTCTCCGTGGTCGTCGCCGACGGAGATGGGGTTCAGCATGATCCCGGTTCTGTTCCTATAACATAAACAAAGCCTTGTCAGGAAAGATCTTCGAAACTAGCAAAATGAATTTAAAACTATTACCCCAGAAAAACGAAAAAATTTAATTAATGCCTGCCCAATCGTTATGACCCTTCATAAAAAAAAAACTTAATTTACGCATGCCCAATTTTTGTCACTTCATTGAAGTTGCTTATTGACTCCATTTTTTCCACTATTTAGTTAGTGAAAAGGAGTATTTGTTCAATAAGTACACATTCAATGGTGTAAAATAACCATTTCATAGCAATAATAGCAATTTTGTACATACCTCGGGAACAAATGCTTCCCCATTCCAGACTCGTCGTACTCGACGTCGACGAGCTCTGTTGTTTTGGAAGGGCCCTGCTGCGGTAGGCTCCTGCAAAACAAAATTATGAAAATGTAAGGTAAGTGAAAAATTTACATAGACCCATGTATTCTGCTAGTTCACTTTGAGAAGGGTGACAACTAACCCCCACCCCTTTACACAAGAAAACAATCACTAACACCTTACAAACGACTTACTCACGACATAAACAAAACCGACAAACGGATCTCAAACAGACAGACTTCATTTGACTAACTTTCAACAGATGGAACTCGAACAGACCGACAAATATAGATGGATTGAAACTTGCAAAAACCGACCAATGACTGCTGACAAACTGTACACGAGTCTTTCAGCCAATATATATCATAACGGCTAAACTGATCATTCACTTTCAACGGACCAGGCTAATAACACCATCTTTACTCTTTACTATTCACTTGACCCTGAGGATGACTTCAGCTCAGGTTGACGAAACTTCTTTTCAGAAACACCTTCGCCCACAACAACCAACCATAACTGCTCTTCTTACCTGAGACTGCTGGATGTCGCTTTCCATGGGAAGGGTACCAGCTGGATCTCGCTTCATGGCACCACACAAGAGCTCATAAGCCGTGCTCAGGTAGTAATGAACACACCTCATGGTGTCTGGACTCTCTGTACCAGAGTTTACAGCTGGGATACCCTCAGCTTTGATTTGGATCGTCTAATAATAATTACAAACAAAAACAAATAATACTATCTTGATAAAATGTCGGTGAAGACAACAGTGATAATTAGCAATTATTGAATTCGGCTTTCGTAACGCAGGATATGAAGAATTTTGCAGATCAAGGAGGGTGTTATCCACAGAGGCCGAAGTGGATAACACCCTCCGAGATCTGCAGAATTCTTCATATCCTACGAAAGCCGAATTCAAAAATTGCTTTATTATTCATTCAAACTATTTCCCCGTTTTTAAAGGAGTCTCGCCATTTCGCTCTTTGTTTTTTCGCTCAACAAAAATAAGACAACCTCGTTCCCAGGTTTTCTCGGTCAACGGTTCAATAATCTGTAGCGGGCTGCACTTTTGACGTCATTGATTCAATAGTTGGTCAAGGACAGTTGGTTATGGTGAATTATGCGTGTAGTTTAAACCAACCGGAAACCGGGAAATATTTTGAATGAATAGTAATAATAATTATGATTGGACTGTGTTTGTGGCCGAGATAACGCCCGCTCTGATTGGCTAATTTAAGGGCATTCTCCTGTAATGCTGACAGGAACAAAATGCGTGATCATAAACGAATTATGTGATCAACCTCGAACCTTCGGTCTTTACGGGAAAATCTCAAACCTCGTATTAACCGAGCGATTGGTTTGAGATTTCACGTAAAGATCTGGCTCTCGCGTAATTAGTAGTTTCATTTTATTAACATCAGAGCTGACAGCATAAACAAGTACGATTCAGTGTGATCAACAATTGCTGGAGGTGGATGTAAATGCAGCGATCACACTTACATGGTTGACAGCCGTTTCGGTCGCTGCGGCTTCAGGTCCTTCAGTCAGGACGGCTGCTGCAAAGGTAACCTTGGAGGTAGAAGCAGGTGTTTCAGCTCCACTGTTCAGTAAACAGCGCTTTGATTTCCATACAGGCTCACCAAGATCTTGGTGTACAGAGCAACTTGTGCTGCCATGTCCAGAACCCTCACTGGCTGTTTCAGCGGCTCGCTTCCGTTTCCTTAGTCGTAAGGTGCTACTGGACAAGCTTGCCTCCACTGATGATAATAAAAGTGTTGTCAAAAAACTAATTCGGTGCTCAGTTAAGTTGTGAGAGCATAAGAGGGCATATCGCGTTCAACTATGCAGGACTGAAATTACAAACACTTCATTATGTAATATATCAAACGCGCAAAACGTTGTTTGCCCACCGAGAAGAGAGTTGAAAATACGACGCGCAGCGGAGTATTTTTTAACGAAGGTTGAGGTGAGTGGAAATGTCGTTAAACACTGACTTGCAAGTTTGATATTTCTTCTCAATCGAAACTAAGGCTGCGTTTCTTTAAGAAAATCCAAGATTGGATTTTTAAATCCGAAAGAATCCGAAAACGGATTTTGCATTTCTTTACTAGACAGATCAATCCATGCCATGATCCGAAAGATCTTGGATTGATCTGTTTAGTAAAGAAACGTGAAATCCGTTTTCAGATTCTTTCGGATTTAAAAATCCAATCTTCGATTTTCTTAAAGAAACGCACCCTAAAACTAAGGAGAAGACGATGATTGAAATAAAATCGTAACAAATGTCTGCTAATTAAGATCCGAGATCCAAACACCTTCACGGGGGTCATGAGGTCATTTGTTTAAACTTATTAAGGTGGCTGGAAACAGTTTCCAGTACTTTCCAAGACTTAGAGTTTGATGGCTAATTACAACCACTCTTTATCAGTTGATGCCAAAATCATGGTATCAACAAACTGCCCAATCATCGGGGAACAAGTTGCTGTTAATTTTGTGGCTCAATAGGTTACCATAGCAACAATATGACCTGCTAAAAACACCCTTAATTTTAGCTTTAAGCGCTTATAACTCAAAAACGAGCTCTGTGACCCCCATCTTTTATTATCGAAATGTAATCAGCATGATAACATGCAACTTTTTGCAAAGTTCAAAAGAGTTCTGCGAAGGGGCTTCAGAGCCACCTTAAATTTTCGAAAATTTAAGGTGGCTCTCAACCCCCTTCGCAGAATTTTTTTAAACTTTGCAAAGAGTTGCATCTTATCATGTTGATTACAATTCGATAATAAAAAATGGGGTCACCACCTTTGTTTTTGAGTTATAAGCACTTAAAGCTAAAATTAAGGGTGTTTTAAGCAGGCCATATTGTTGCTATGGTAACCTACTGGGCCACAAAATTAACAGCAACTTGTTCACCGATGATCGGGCAGTTTTTTGATACCATGATTTTGGCATCAACCGATAAAGAGTGGTTATAATTAGCCATCAAACCGCACGTCTTGAAAAGTACTGGAAACTGTTTCTAACCACCTTAAAATGAGTTGGTTACCAATGATGATTTGGGAAGAGACTGTTAAAAACGCGCATTTACATTCGGCGAGAAACCACAACAGTGACTATCTCAGTGGATAAATAAAGTGGCCGTTCAGTTCAGAACTTAACGAGTAGAATGGCTGTACAATTCCGTTATAAATCTCTGTACAGCTTTTTGCCGTCCTCTGTAGAGCAACGACATAAAATACATGTAACTGAGCCCTGCGTAATTTGGAGAACGCGAACGACAGCAGTTAATTTTTCCTATTTTCATTTGGATTTGAACACTGACGTTTGAGCAATTTCTGAGACTAAATGGGGCACTAAACATAGCTAGACAATATAAGAAAGAAACCATACATGTATCGCAATAAAACCTGCAAACACCTAATGTAACCAAAGGTGTCACTAAGTGCTTGCAAGTTGTATTGAGGTCATAATTCGGTGGGCATTGATCTTACTGTCGTCAGAGGTAGTTGTTTCATTTGTAGCCACAACTTTGGCTGGCTCGTGTACATCCAATGAGGAAACCTTTTCCGCAGGCAGGGTAGTTTTATCCTGTAAGTGCCCTTGCACCGCCAGAGCGCCATCACCTGTGGATTCGGCAATCTTATTGCCGTCCAAGTTAGTTGTTTCGTCTGTTGTGACGCCCATAGTTGGCTGGCGTACTTCTGGTGAGGTAATGTCCTCTACAGGAAGGTTAATATCCTCGGAGAGACCTTTCTCTACTGTGATGACACTGCCATCATATGCGCAGGCAGTGATCTCAACCTCATCAAGGTTTGCAGTTTCTCCTGTATCCACAACCTCTACCGGCCCATGTACGTCGAGTGAAGAAAGCTTTTCCACGGGCAGAGTGACATAAGCCTCGGGGGGCGTTTCCCCTTCCATTAAAACTTCCGAGGCTGCACTGACACCGTGTATGGATGAAGTGACTTCACTCTCGTCACTGACAACTGTTTCGTCAGTCGCAGTGGCTTCAGCAGGCTTGAGCACATCCAGGAAAGAAACCTTTATCAAAGGCAGAGTGATATCTTCAGCAGACCCATCAACTCCAAAGAAACCTCGTGGAGCTACACTGACATCATTTACGGATGCAGTGATCTCAATCTCATCCTTGCTGGTTGTTCCTTCCGTTACAATGGCTTCAGCATGGTCAGCTGCATCCACTAAGGAAACCTTATCCGCAGACAGAGAGATATTACCCCCAATGTACTCGTCCGAGGCAATAAAAAGGTCTCGGCCTGTAATGAAATTGTGGCTGGATGCCGTGATCTCACTTTCATAAACGTTCGTTAAGTCCCCTGTGCGCAAGTCTTCACTTGACTCGTCTACATCCAGAGCAGAGCACTTCTCAAAAGGTAGAGTGATGTTTATCCCAGAAAACTTTTCCTCTGCCGTTGCAAGTTTGGAAGCTACAGTGAGGTTGCACGAGGATGAAGTGATCTCATTTGCATCAATGACAGTTGTGTCATCTTCGTCTACTCCTGCAGTTAACTCACGCAGATCCAGGTAGGAACGCTTTTTCATAGGCACAAGCGCATCGTGCTCAGAATACGTTTCCTCTACCGTTGCAACTTCTGAAGCTGCAGCGACGTTGCATGTGGATGTAGTAATCTCACTCTCATTAATGGCTGTTGTTTCTTCTCCAGCTTCTCCTTCAGTTAACTCAAGCGGATCCAGTGAGGGAAGCGTTTCCACAGGCAGAGTCATATTCTCCTTATGGGAAGCCATTGTTTCGTCTGTGGCGTTGACCTCATCCGGTTCTGAAGATTCCCTCTGACAAAGGCTAGCAGTGTTCTCTGACAACCGTCTTGATTTTCTTGGGGGCTCCCAGATTTCAGAGCAGTTCCTCCTACGGTGGGCACAAGACTCGATGGAGTTATCATAGCTGCTCCTTCGTTTCCTTGATCTAAAGCTTGTATTGGGGAAGCTTCCTTCCACTGCCGATGATAAAATCAGGATTAAAACGACACTAAAAGCCGAGAATAAATGACTTTCATTTACCCTCTTTCAGGACTTATACCCAACGTCTAATGGACCCAACTAATTAAATTTCAGAAAACAATAATTGGCTAATTATTAGATCATTCCACTGTCCAAATTTGGTGAGAATCGAAAGAAACGCCAATTTTCTGTCTCGCTTTCAATAAAGTGGTCTTTCAAAAAGAAATTTCCTGTGCTTGGCAAGCAATGAGATATGCCAAAGTTAAAAATCCCTGGCTCATGCACAACCAGTGAGAACGACTTTTCGTTGCTTAGTCTTTTTTTAATAACACAATGAGAATCAAAATGCTATTTTAGTGTCAAAGCATGCAAAGGCTTCCAGTATCTTTTACTGTTAAACAGACTAAAATGTGTACTTAATTCATTTAATGAGTTGTTAAAATTACCAAGAGTAAAATTTAGACAACAAGGTAGTCTGTATGGCACAATTAGCGCAACAACATGATTCAATTTATAGTTTAGTTTAATGAATCCATAAAATTTAATAATTTTTCTCAAATAATACTGTCTAAGTTATAATTTTTTTAAACAGGATAAAATAATAAAAACTCTGAATCTGAAATCTTAACCCAAATCTGCAGATTGCACTGACATCAGTTGTGGGAAGCGATCTTACCCCCATCAATATCATTAAAAGATATTGCTAACGAAGCTAAACAAAGTTATTTCTACATCAATGGCTTCAGATGACTCGTGCATATTCACACACCGTGCATAACCACACCGGCGTCAACGTCAGATGTTTCCTGCGTAGCCACAGCGTCATATAGAGACTCAGTGACCACACCGAAGTCAACGTCAGATGTTTCCTGCGTAGCCACAGCTTCATTTAGAGACTCAGTGACCACACCGGAGTCAACGTCAGATGTTTCCTGCGTAGCCACAGCTTCATATAGAGACTCAGTGACCACACCGGCGTCAACGCCAGATGTTTCCTGCGTAGCCACAGCATCACATAGAGACTCAGTGACCACACCGAAGTCAACGTCAGATGTTTCCTGCGTAGCCACAGCATCATATAAAGACTCAGTGACCACACCGGCGTCAACACCAGATGTTTCCTTCGTAGCCACAGCATCATATAGAGACTCAGTAACCACACCGGCCTCAGCGTCAGATGTTTCCTGCGTAGCCACAGCATCACATAGAGACTCAGTGACCACACTGTCTACAACGTTAGGCTTTTCCTGAGTAGCCACAGCATCACATA
>JAHPZR010034266.1:0-12504 GCA_019787425.1 Platygyra sinensis
AATCGACTGACAAACACTATTCACGTGATGAGGACTTCAGCTCAGGTCGACGAAACGTCAGCACGGTCAGCAGCAACAGTTCTTTTCAGAAGTACCCTTGACTAAAACCAACCATAACTGCTCTTCTTACCTGAGACTGCTGGGTTACGCTTTCCACGGGAAGAGAACCAGCTGGGTCTCGCTTCATGACACCGCACAAGAGCTCAGAAGCTGTGCTCAGGTAGTAATCGACATACCCCAGGGTGTCTGGACTCTCTGCACCAGAGTTTGGAGCTGGGATACCCTCAGCTTTGATGTTGATCGTCTAATAATAATTGCAAACAAAAAACAAGTAACTTGATAAAATGTCGGTGAAGACAACAGGGATAATAATAATTATGATATGGATTGTGTTTGTGGCCGAGATAACGCGCGCTTCGATTGGCCAATTCTATATCATTCTCCCGTAATGCCTGCAGGAACAAAATGCCTAATCATAAACAACTTATCCGATTAACCTGAAACCTTCGGTCTTTGCGGGAAAATCTCAAACCTCGTATTGATCGAGCGATCGGTTTGAGATTTTCCGTAAAAATCTGACTCTCACGTAATTCAGTAGCACTTTCATTAATTTTTATTAACATCAGAGCTGACAGCATAAACAAGGGTGATTCAGTGTGATCAATAATGGCTGGAGGTGGATGTAAATTCAGCGAACACACTTACATCGTTAACAGCCGTTTCGGTGGCTGCGGCTTCAGGTCCTTTAGTCAGGAGGGCTGGTGCAATGGTAGCCTTGGAGGTAGAAGGAGGTGTTTCAGCTCCACTGTTTTGCAAACAGCGCTTTGATTTCCTTACAGGCGCACCGAGATCTTTGAGTACAGAGCAACTTGTGCTGGCATGTCCAGCACCCTCACTGGCTGTTTCAGCGGCTCGCTTCCGTTTCCTTAGTCGCAAGGTTCTACTGGACAAGCTTCCCTCTACTGGTGATAATAACAGTGATATCAAAAAGCTGATTTGGTGCTCAGTTAAGTTATGAGAGCATCTGAGGGAATATCGCGTTCAACTATGTAGGACTGAAATTCCAAACACTTTATTATGTAATTTATCAAACGCGTACGATCGTATTTGACCGCATTTCTAAACATCGAGAAGAGAGTTGAAAATACGACGCGCAGCGGAGTATTTTCGACGAACGTTGAGGTGTTTGCAAATGTCGTTAAACACTGCCTTGGAAGCTTGATATATCTGCTCAATCGAAGCTAAAATTAAGGAGAAAGCGGTGATTGAAATAAAATCGTAACAAATCTCTGCTAATTAAGATCCGAGTTCCAAACAACCTCACGGTGGTCATGAGTTCCCTTGTTTAAGCTGGAAGAGTTGGTTACCAAAGATGCTGATACTATTAAAAAAGCGCATGAACATTTGGCCATTCGGCGAGAAACCGCAACATTGACTATCTACTGAAGTGGATAAATAAAGTGACCTTTCAGATCAGTGCTTAATAGTTCGGTCGTAACAGCAAGGAAATGCCAGGCACTTGACAGTTGACATAAAAGAAACGATCTATTTGAATTCCCACTCAAAACTTCTGTACAACTTTAAACTCGAACTTCAAAGTCTTAAACTTACTGGAGAGCTTCAGCAAACGACGACTGCACCAGCAGCAAGAATGCCACCAATGGCTGTGCATGTGCGTTATAAATCTTTTTACAGCTCTTTGCCGTTCTCTGCACAACAACAACATGAAATACATGCAACTGAGCTCTGCGTATTTGGAGACTGCAAACGACAGCAGTTAATTTTTCCTATTTTCATTTGAATTTGAACGCTGAAGTTTGAGCAATTTCTGAGACCAATAGGCACACTAAAAATAGCTAGACAATTGCGTTGTCCTCGGAGTCGCTATCGTCAATGCTTAAGCTCTCTAAAACTCGGCTGTAAAGGCAAGAGAATAAGAAAGAAACCATACATTATCGCAATGAAACCGGCAAACACCTAATTGCACCAAAGGTATCACTAAGTGCTTACAAGTTGCATTAACGTCATAATTGTAGGCATTGATTGATCTTACTGTTATCAGAGGTAGTTGTTTCTTTTGTAGCCACAGCGTTGACTGGCTCGTGTACATCCAGTGAGGAGACCCTTTCCGCAAGCAGGGATGTTTTATTCTGAAAGTGCTCTTGCACTGCCAGAGCGCCATCAATTGTGGATTCGGCAATCTTGTTGTCGTCCAAGTTAGTTGTTTCGTCTGTGGTGCCGGCCTTAGTTGGCCGGTGTACTTCTGGCGAGGCAATGTCCTCCACAAGAAGGGTGATACCCTCAGACAGACCTTTCTCTACAGTGATGACACTGCCATCATATGCGCAGGCAGTGATCTCAACGTCATCAAGGTTCGCAGTTTCACCTGTAGCCACAACCTCTACCGGCCCATGTACTTCGAGTAAAGAAAGCTTTTCCACGGGCAGAGTGTCATAAGCGTCGGAGGGCTTTTCCCCTTTCATTAAAACTTCCGAGGGTGCAATGACACCGTGTATGGACGAAGTGACTTCACTCTCATCAGTGACAGGTGTTCCGTCAGTCGCAGTAGTTTCAGCAGACGTGAGCACATCCAGTGAAGAAAGCTTTTCCAAAGACAGAGTGACACCTTCAGCAGACCCGTCATCTCCAAAGAAGCCTTGTGGATCTAAACTGACGTCATTTACGGATGCAGCGATCTCAATGTCATCGTTGCTGGTTGTTCCGTCCGCTGCAATGGCTTCAGCATGGTCAGCTTCATCCACTAAGGAAACCTTATCCACAGACACAGAGATATTACCCTCAAAGTTCTCGTCCGCGGCAATAAAAAGGTCTCGGCCTGTAATGACATTGTGGCTAGATGCCTTGATATCACTTTCATAAACGTTCGTTGATTCCTCTGTACGCACGACTTCACTTGATTCGTGTGCATCCAGAGCGGAGCACTTCTCCAGAGGTAGAGTGATGTTTATCCCAGATAAATTTCCCTCTGCCGTTGCAAGTTCCGAAGCTACAGTGAGGTTGCATGAGGATGCAGTAATCTTACTTGCATAAATGACAGGTGTGTCATCTTCGTCTACTCCTGCAGTTAACTCACGCAGATCCAGGTAGGAACGCTTTTTCATAGGCACAGTCCCATCGTGCTCAGAATACGTTTCCTCTGCCGTTGCAAGTTCTGAAGCTGCAGCGACGTTGCATGAGGATGCAGTGAGCTCACTTGCATCAATGACAGTTGCGTCATCTTCGTCTACTCCTGCAGTTAACTCACGCAGATCCAGGTAGGAACGTTTTTTCATAGGCACAGTCCCATCGTGCTCAGAATACGTTTCCTCTGCCGTTGCAAGTTCTGAAGCTGCAGCGACGTTGCATGAGGATGCAGTGAGCTCACTTGCATCAATGACAGTTGCGTCATCTTCGTCTACTCCTGCAGTTAACTCACGCAGATCCAGGTAGGAACGCTTTTTCATAGGCACAGTCCCATCGTGCTCAGAATACGTTTCCTCTGCCGTTGCAAGTCCTGAAGCTGCAGCGACGTTGCAAGAGGATGCAGTGAGCTCACTTGCATCAATGACAGTTGCGTCATCTTCGTCTACTCCTGCAGTTAACTCACGCAGATCCAGGTAGGAACGCTTTTTCATAGGCACAGTCCCATCGTGCTCAGAATACGTTTCCTCTGCCGTTGCAAGTTCTGAAGCTGCAGGGACGTTGCATGAGGATGCAGTGAGCTCACTTGCATCAATGGCAGTTGCGTCATCTTCGTCTACTCCTGCAGTTAACTCACGCAGATCCAGGTAGGAACGTTTTTTCATAGGCATAGTCCCATCGTGCTCAGAATACGTTTCCTCTGCTGTTGCAAGTTCTGAAGCTGCAGCGACGTTACATGTGGATGTAGTGATCTCACTCTCATTAATGGCTGTTGTTCCTCCTGCAGCTACCCCTTCAGTTAACTCACGCGGAGCTAGTGAGGGGAGCTTTTCCACAGTCAGCGTCATATTCTCATCAGGGGACGCCATTGTTTCGTCTGTGGCGTTGACCTCATCAGGTTCTGAAGATTCCCTCTGACAAAGGCAAGCAGTGTTGTCCGCCAACCGTCTTGATTTTCTCAGGGGCTCCCAGATTTCAGAGTAGTTCCTGCTCTGGTGTGCACAAGACTCGATGGAGTTATCAGAGCTGCTCCTTCGTTTCCTTGATCTTAAGTCTTTATTGGAGAAATTTCCTTCCACTGTCGATAATAAAATCAGGATCAAAACCATATTATAAGTTGAGAATAAATATCTTTTGTTTACCCACTTTCAGGACTTATAGCCAACGGCTAGTGAACCAAAATAATTCAATTTCAGAAACCAACAATTGGCTAATTATCAGATCATTCCATTATCTAAATTTGGTGAAAATCGAAAGTAACGCCAATTTTCTGTCACCCTTTCAATAAAGTCGCGGTCTTTTAAATAACAATTTTCTGGTGCTTTTCTCTCATTGATGTTAAATGTTTAAGCTGTTGCCACGATATCACTGGAAGAGTCCTCTGAGGACAATACGAAAATTATTGTCGTTAAGAGCCCTCTCCAACCGCCATTGACAGTTTTGAGGTTCTATAGTCTTCAGCTGGAGATCCAGTGATCTCAAGCTCATAAATGCAAGTTCCTTCTCCTGAAACCAAGGTTTTAGCCAGCTCATGGACATTCCATTGTAATAAACAGTTCTGAGGTTTTACTGACATCAGACTAAAAACAAACATTGATCCGACGGAGAGCAAAGATCACCATCTCATCGAGGGCAGTTTTTTATTCCGTCTCCACGGCTTTGACAAACAGTGTACAACCAGTGCACAAACAGGGAGAATGATTTTTCAATCAAAACATGCAAAGCCTTCCGGTATCTTTTACTGTTAAACAGACTAAAATGTGTATTTAATTCATTTTTAGTTGTTAAAATGACGGAAAATGATTGCACCCCCATTGAAGGTCCTGAGGCCATATTGACATTGCTTGTAGAGGCAATGATCTCACCTTCTTCACTTACAGCATCACATGGAGACCCAGTGACCACAACGTCTTCAGCGTCAGATGTTTCCTGTGTAGCCACAGCATCACTTGGAGACTGAGTGACCACACCGTTCACAAAGTTAGGTGTTTCCTGTGTAGCCACAGCATCACAGAGAGACTCAGTGACCACAACGTCTACAACGTCAGGTGTTTTCTGAGTAGCCACAGCATCACATGAAGACTCAATGATAACACCGTCTGCAACGTCAGGTATTTCCTGCGTAGCCAAAGCATCACCTACAGACTCAGGGACCACACCCTTTTTATTTAGGGATGCAACGATCTCAGTTGTTCCGTACGTTGCAGTGGCCTCAGCCCTTAGACAAAGGCAAGCAGTGTTCTCCGACAGCCGTCTTGATTTTCTCAGGGGCTCCCAGATTTTAGAGCAGTTCCTGCTGCGGTGTTTACAAGAATCGATGGAGTTGTCAGAGATACACCTTCGTTTCCTTGATCTTAAGCTGTTGTTGGAGAAGCTTCCTTTCACTGTCGATAATAAAATCGGATTAAAATGCTATTACAGGTGAAAAAAAAAAGCTTTTGTTTACCCTCTTTCAGTACTTTAACCAACGGCTAATGCAACGCAAATAATTAAGTTCAACATGCCATGAAAGGCATACAATCTGAGGCTGTACAGATCTCACTCTCATTCAATGCCACGGACAGATTGAGTTTAGAGCTTTCACTGTCATCGTTTGGAAATACAGTGATCTCAAGCTCAACGATGTGAGTTGCTTCCCCTGAAACCAAGGCTTTAGCCAGCTCATGAAAATCCGGTGAGACTCTCCCACTGCCACGAAACGTTCCGAGGTTTTACTGACATCAGACTAAACCCTAACATTGAAGACAATGAGACTCCAAGATCTCCATGTCCCGTCAATGGTAGTTTTCCGTCCGTACCCACGGCTTTCACTGGATTGTACACATCCAGTGAGAATAACGTGAAACTTGTTTCCTTAGATTTTTTAAATACCAAAAGGAAAATCTACTTCAGAATCTGAGGCATTCAAAGCCTAACTTGCATCGTTATGGACTAAAATGTGTACTAATTGATTCAGTTAGTTCTTTAAATCATCAATGAAGTTAAACAATAACTTCTTCTATGTAGTACAATTAACAGAACAACACGCAACAAATACTTTGATTTAATGAAGCCACAAAAAAACCAATATCTGGAAATTGAACTGACATCGTGTCATTTAAGTTAACTGTGGACTTCCTGCTGAGTAACGTTTCAGGAAATCACATTTTGTTCCTCAACGAGAAAACATTTCCAAATGAAACTTGGCATGTAGTTCGCACTTTTGTAAGTCTACAAACGTGTGTTTGGGAATGGGCAAGGCTGAGAACTGGGGTATGAACTGTGCTAAGGTATGAAAAAATAACAAAAGATTGGTTATATCTTTTTGGCAATTTTAGATATCGGATTCCCCATACACAGATTTCTGAAGTAGATTTTCCTTTTGGTATTTAAAAAATCTAAGGAAACAAGTTTCACGTTATTCTCACTGGATGTGTACAATCCAGTGAAAGCCGTGGGTACGGACGGAAAACTACCATTGACGGGACATGGAGATCTTGGAGTCTCATTGTCTTCAATGTTAGGGTTTAGTCTGATGTCAGTAAAACCTCGGAACGTTTCGTGGCAGTGGGAGAGTCTCACCGGATTTTCATGAGCTGGCTAAAGCCTTGGTTTCAGGGGAAGCAACTCACATCGTTGAGCTTGAGATCACTGTATTTCCAAACGATGACAGTGAAAGCTCTAAACTCAATCTGTCCGTGGCATTGAATGAGAGTGAGATCTGTACAGCCTCAGATTGTATGCCTTTCATGGCATGTTGAACTTAATTATTTGCGTTGCATTAGCCGTTGGTTAAAGTACTGAAAGAGGGTAAACAAAGCTTTTTTTTTTCACCTGTAATAGCATTTTAATCCGATTTTATTATCGACAGTGAAAGGAAGCTTCTCCAACAACAGCTTAAGATCAAGGAAACGAAGGTGTATCTCTGACAACTCCATCGATTCTTGTAAACACCGCAGCAGGAACTGCTCTAAAATCTGGGAGCCCCTGAGAAAATCAAGACGGCTGTCGGAGAACACTGCTTGCCTTTGTCTAAGGGCTGAGGCCACTGCAACGTACGGAACAACTGAGATCGTTGCATCCCTAAATAAAAAGGGTGTGGTCCCTGAGTCTGTAGGTGATGCTTTGGCTACGCAGGAAATACCTGACGTTGCAGACGGTGTTATCATTGAGTCTTCATGTGATGCTGTGGCTACTCAGAAAACACCTGACGTTGTAGACGTTGTGGTCACTGAGTCTCTCTGTGATGCTGTGGCTACACAGGAAACACCTAACTTTGTGAACGGTGTGGTCACTCAGTCTCCAAGTGATGCTGTGGCTACACAGGAAACATCTGACGCTGAAGACGTTGTGGTCACTGGGTCTCCATGTGATGCTGTAAGTGAAGAAGGTGAGATCATTGCCTCTACAAGCAATGTCAATATGGCCTCAGGACCTTCAATGGGGGTGCAATCATTTTCCGTCATTTTAACAACTAAAAATGAATTAAATACACATTTTAGTCTGTTTAACAGTAAAAGATACCGGAAGGCTTTGCATGTTTTGATTGAAAAATCATTCTCCCTGTTTGTGCACTGGTTGTACACTGTTTGTCAAAGCCGTGGAGACGGAATAAAAAACTGCCCTCGATGAGATGGTGATCTTTGCTCTCCGTCGGATCAATGTTTGTTTTTAGTCTGATGTCAGTAAAACCTCAGAACTGTTTATTACAATGGAATGTCCATGAGCTGGCTAAAACCTTGGTTTCAGGAGAAGGAACTTGCATTTATGAGCTTGAGATCACTGGATCTCCAGCTGAAGACTATAGAACCTCAAAACTGTCAATGGCGGTTGGAGAGGGCTCTTAACGACAATAATTTTCGTATTGTCCTCAGAGGACTCTTCCAGTGATATCGTGGCAACAGCTTAAACATTTAACATCAATGAGAGAAAAGCACCAGAAAATTGTTATTTAAAAGACCGCGACTTTATTGAAAGGGTGACAGAAAATTGGCGTTACTTTCGATTTTCACCAAATTTAGATAATGGAATGATCTGATAATTAGCCAATTGTTGGTTTCTGAAATTGAATTATTTTGGTTCACTAGCCGTTGGCTATAAGTCCTGAAAGTGGGTAAACAAAAGATATTTATTCTCAACTTATAATATGGTTTTGATCCTGATTTTATTATCGACAGTGGAAGGAAATTTCTCCAATAAAGACTTAAGATCAAGGAAACGAAGGAGCAGCTCTGATAACTCCATCGAGTCTTGTGCACACCAGAGCAGGAACTACTCTGAAATCTGGGAGCCCCTGAGAAAATCAAGACGGTTGGCGGACAACACTGCTTGCCTTTGTCAGAGGGAATCTTCAGAACCTGATGAGGTCAACGCCACAGACGAAACAATGGCGTCCCCTGATGAGAATATGACGCTGACTGTGGAAAAGCTCCCCTCACTAGCTCCGCGTGAGTTAACTGAAGGGGTAGCTGCAGGAGGAACAACAGCCATTAATGAGAGTGAGATCACTACATCCACATGTAACGTCGCTGCAGCTTCAGAACTTGCAACAGCAGAGGAAACGTATTCTGAGCACGATGGGACTATGCCTATGAAAAAACGTTCCTACCTGGATCTGCGTGAGTTAACTGCAGGAGTAGACGAAGATGACGCAACTGCCATTGATGCAAGTGAGCTCACTGCATCCTCATGCAACGTCCCTGCAGCTTCAGAACTTGCAACGGCAGAGGAAACGTATTCTGAGCACGATGGGACTGTGCCTATGAAAAAGCGTTCCTACCTGGATCTGCGTGAGTTAACTGCAGGAGTAGACGAAGATGACGCAACTGTCATTGATGCAAGTGAGCTCACTGCATCCTCTTGCAACGTCGCTGCAGCTTCAGGACTTGCAACGGCAGAGGAAACGTATTCTGAGCACGATGGGACTGTGCCTATGAAAAAGCGTTCCTACCTGGATCTGCGTGAGTTAACTGCAGGAGTAGACGAAGATGACGCAACTGTCATTGATGCAAGTGAGCTCACTGCATCCTCATGCAACGTCGCTGCAGCTTCAGAACTTGCAACGGCAGAGGAAACGTATTCTGAGCACGATGGGACTGTGCCTATGAAAAAACGTTCCTACCTGGATCTGCGTGAGTTAACTGCAGGAGTAGACGAAGATGACGCAACTGTCATTGATGCAAGTGAGCTCACTGCATCCTCATGCAACGTCGCTGCAGCTTCAGAACTTGCAACGGCAGAGGAAACGTATTCTGAGCACGATGGGACTGTGCCTATGAAAAAGCGTTCCTACCTGGATCTGCGTGAGTTAACTGCAGGAGTAGACGAAGATGACACACCTGTCATTTATGCAAGTAAGATTACTGCATCCTCATGCAACCTCACTGTAGCTTCGGAACTTGCAACGGCAGAGGGAAATTTATCTGGGATAAACATCACTCTACCTCTGGAGAAGTGCTCCGCTCTGGATGCACACGAATCAAGTGAAGTCGTGCGTACAGAGGAATCAACGAACGTTTATGAAAGTGATATCAAGGCATCTAGCCACAATGTCATTACAGGCCGAGACCTTTTTATTGCCGCGGACGAGAACTTTGAGGGTAATATCTCTGTGTCTGTGGATAAGGTTTCCTTAGTGGATGAAGCTGACCATGCTGAAGCCATTGCAGCGGACGGAACAACCAGCAACGATGACATTGAGATCGCTGCATCCGTAAATGACGTCAGTTTAGATCCACAAGGCTTCTTTGGAGATGACGGGTCTGCTGAAGGTGTCACTCTGTCTTTGGAAAAGCTTTCTTCACTGGATGTGCTCACGTCTGCTGAAACTACTGCGACTGACGGAACACCTGTCACTGATGAGAGTGAAGTCACTTCGTCCATACACGGTGTCATTGCACCCTCGGAAGTTTTAATGAAAGGGGAAAAGCCCTCCGACGCTTATGACACTCTGCCCGTGGAAAAGCTTTCTTTACTCGAAGTACATGGGCCGGTAGAGGTTGTGGCTACAGGTGAAACTGCGAACCTTGATGACGTTGAGATCACTGCCTGCGCATATGATGGCAGTGTCATCACTGTAGAGAAAGGTCTGTCTGAGGGTATCACCCTTCTTGTGGAGGACATTGCCTCGCCAGAAGTACACCGGCCAACTAAGGCCGGCACCACAGACGAAACAACTAACTTGGACGACAACAAGATTGCCGAATCCACAATTGATGGCGCTCTGGCAGTGCAAGAGCACTTTCAGAATAAAACATCCCTGCTTGCGGAAAGGGTCTCCTCACTGGATGTACACGAGCCAGTCAACGCTGTGGCTACAAAAGAAACAACTACCTCTGATAACAGTAAGATCAATCAATGCCTACAATTATGACGTTAATGCAACTTGTAAGCACTTAGTGATACCTTTGGTGCAATTAGGTGTTTGCCGGTTTCATTGCGATAATGTATGGTTTCTTTCTTATTCTCTTGCCTTTACAGCCGAGTTTTAGAGAGCTTAAGCATTGACGATAGCGACTCCGAGGACAACGCAATTGTCTAGCTATTTTTAGTGTGCCTATTGGTCTCAGAAATTGCTCAAACTTCAGCGTTCAAATTCAAATGAAAATAGGAAAAATTAACTGCTGTCGTTTGCAGTCTCCAAATACGCAGAGCTCAGTTGCATGTATTTCATGTTGTTGTTGTGCAGAGAACGGCAAAGAGCTGTAAAAAGATTTATAACGCACATGCACAGCCATTGGTGGCATTCTTGCTGCTGGTGCAGTCGTCGTTTGCTGAAGCTCTCCAGTAAGTTTAAGACTTTGAAGTTCGAGTTTAAAGTTGTACAGAAGTTTTGAGTGGGAATTCAAATAGATCGTTTCTTTTATGTCAACTGTCAAGTGCCTGGCATTTCCTTGCTGTTACGACCGAACTATTAAGCACTGATCTGAAAGGTCACTTTATTTATCCACTTCAGTAGATAGTCAATGTTGCGGTTTCTCGCCGAATGGCCAAATGTTCATGCGCTTTTTTAATAGTATCAGCATCTTTGGTAACCAACTCTTCCAGCTTAAACAAGGGAACTCATGACCACCGTGAGGTTGTTTGGAACTCGGATCTTAATTAGCAGAGATTTGTTACGATTTTATTTCAATCACCGCTTTCTCCTTAATTTTAGCTTCGATTGAGCAGATATATCAAGCTTCCAAGGCAGTGTTTAACGACATTTGCAAACACCTCAACGTTCGTCGAAAATACTCCGCTGCGCGTCGTATTTTCAACTCTCTTCTCGATGTTTAGAAATGCGGTCAAATACGATCGTACGCGTTTGATAAATTACATAATAAAGTGTTTGGAATTTCAGTCCTACATAGTTGAACGCGATATTCCCTCAGATGCTCTCATAACTTAACTGAGCACCAAATCAGCTTTTTGATATCACTGTTATTATCACCAGTAGAGGGAAGCTTGTCCAGTAGAACCTTGCGACTAAGGAAACGGAAGCGAGCCGCTGAAACAGCCAGTGAGGGTGCTGGACATGCCAGCACAAGTTGCTCTGTACTCAAAGATCTCGGTGCGCCTGTAAGGAAATCAAAGCGCTGTTTGCAAAACAGTGGAGCTGAAACACCTCCTTCTACCTCCAAGGCTACCATTGCACCAGCCCTCCTGACTAAAGGACCTGAAGCCGCAGCCACCGAAACGGCTGTTAACGATGTAAGTGTGTTCGCTGAATTTACATCCACCTCCAGCCATTATTGATCACACTGAATCACCCTTGTTTATGCTGTCAGCTCTGATGTTAATAAAAATTAATGAAAGTGCTACTGAATTACGTGAGAGTCAGATTTTTACGGAAAATCTCAAACCGATCGCTCGATCAATACGAGGTTTGAGATTTTCCCGCAAAGACCGAAGGTTTCAGGTTAATCGGATAAGTTGTTTATGATTAGGCATTTTGTTCCTGCAGGCATTACGGGAGAATGATATAGAATTGGCCAATCGAAGCGCGCGTTATCTCGGCCACAAACACAATCCATATCATAATTATTATTATCCCTGTTGTCTTCACCGACATTTTATCAAGTTACTTGTTTTTTGTTTGCAATTATTATTAGACGATCAACATCAAAGCTGAGGGTATCCCAGCTCCAAACTCTGGTGCAGAGAGTCCAGACACCCTGGGGTATGTCGATTACTACCTGAGCACAGCTTCTGAGCTCTTGTGCGGTGTCATGAAGCGAGACCCAGCTGGTTCTCTTCCCGTGGAAAGCGTAACCCAGCAGTCTCAGGTAAGAAGAGCAGTTATGGTTGGTTTTAGTCAAGGGTACTTCTGAAAAGAACTGTTGCTGCTGACCGTGCTGACGTTTCGTCGACCTGAGCTGAAGTCCTCATCACGTGAATAGTGTT
>JAHPZR010034267.1:0-15346 GCA_019787425.1 Platygyra sinensis
GTGGCCGAAATAACGCGCGCTTTGATTGACCAATTCTATATCATTCTCCCGTAATGCCTGCAGGAACAAAATGCCTGATCATAAACAACTTATCTGATTAACCTGGAACCTTCGTCTTTGCGGGAAAATCTCAAACCTCGTATTGATCGAGCGATCGGTTTGAGATTTTCCGTAAAGATCTGACTCTCACGTAATTAGCACTTTCATTAATTTTTATTAACATCAGAGCTGACAGCATAAACAAGGGTGATTCAGTGTGATCAATAATGGCTGGAGGTGGATGTAAATTCAGCGAACACACTTACATCGTTGACAGCCGTTTCGGTGGCTGCGGCTTCAGGTCCTTTAGTCAGGAGGGCTGGTGCAATGGTAGCCTTGGAGGTAGAAGGAGGTGTTTCAGCTCCACTGTTTTGCAAACAGCGCTTTGATTTCCTTACAGGCGCACCGAGATCTTTGAGCACAGAGCAACTTGTGCTGGCATGTCCAGCACCCTCACTGGCTGTTTCAGCGGCTCGCTTCCGTTTCCTTAGTCGCAAGGTTCTACTGGACAAGCTTCCCTCTACTGGTGATAATAACAGTGATATCAAAAAGCTGATTTGGTGCTCAGTTAAGTTATGAGAGCATCTGAGGGAATATCGCGTTCAACTATGTAAGACTGAAATTCCAAACACTTTATTATGTAATATATCAAACGCGTACGATCGTGTTTGACCGCATTTCTAAACATCGAGAAGAGAGTTGAAAATACGACGCGCAGCGGAGTATTTTCGACGAACGTTGAGGTGTTTGCAAATGTCGTTAAACACTGCCTTGGAAGCTTGATATATCTTCTCAATCGAAGCTAAAATTAAGGAGAAAGCGGTGATTGAAATAAAATCGTAACAAATCTCTGCTAATTAAGATCCGAGTTCCAAACAACCTTACGGTGGTCATGAGTTCCCTTGTTTAAACTGGAAGAGTTGGTTACCAAAGATGCTGATACTATTAAAAAAGCGCATGAACATTCGGCCATTCGGTGAGAAACCGCAACATTGACTATCTACTGAAGTGGATAAATAAAGTGACCTTTCAGATCAGTGCTTAATAGTTCGGTCGTAACAGCAAGGAAATGCCAGGCACTTGACAGTTGACATAAAAGAAACGATCTATTTGTATTCCCACTCAAAACTTCTGTACAACTTTAAACTCGAACTTCAAAGTCTTGAACTTACTGGAGAGCTTCAGCAAACGACGACTGCACCGGCAGCAAGAATGCCACCAATGGCTGTGCACGTGCGTTATAAATCTTTTTACAGCTCTTTGCCGTTCTCTGCACAACAACAACATGAAATACATGCAACTGAGCTCTGCGTATTTGGAGAATGCAAACGACAGCAGTTAATTTTTCCTATTTTCATTTGGATTTGAACGCTGACGTTTGAGCAATTTCTGAGACCAATAGGCACACTAAAGATAGCTAGACAATTGCGTTGTCCTCGGAGTCGCTATCGTCAATGCTTAAGCTCTCTAAAACTCGGCTGTAAAGGCAAGAGAATAAGAAAGAAACCATACATTATCGCAATGAAACCGGCAAACACCTAATTGAACCAAAGGTATCACTAAGTGCTTACAAGTTGCATTAACGTCATAATTGTAGGCATTGATTGATCTTACTGTTATCAGAGGTAGTTGTTTCTTTTGTAGCCACAGCGTTGACTGGCTCGTGTACATCCAGTGAGGAGACCCTTTCCGCAAGCAGGGATGTTTTATCCTGAAAGTGCTCTTGCACTGCCAGAGCGCCATCAATTGTGGATTCGGCAATCTTGTTGTCGTCCAAGTAAGTTGTTTCGTCTGTGGTGCCGGCCTTAGTTGGCCGGTGTACTTCTGGCGAGGCAATGTCCTCCACAGGAAGGGTGGTACCCTCAGACAGACCTTTCTCTGCTGTGATGACACTGCCATCATATGCGCAGGCAGTGATCTCAACGTCATCAAGGTTCGCAGTTTCACCTGTAGCCACAACCTCTACCGGCCCATGTACTTCGAGTAAAGAAAGCTTTTCCACGGGCAGAGTGTCATAAGCGTCGGAGGGCTTTTCCCCTTCCATTAAAACTTCCGAGGGTGCAATGACACCGTGTATGGACGTAGTGACTTCACTCTCATCAGTGACAGGTGTTCCGTCAGTCGCAGTAGTTTCAGCAGACGTGAGCACATCCAGTGAAGAAACCTTTTCCAAAGACAGAGTGACACCTTCAGCAGACCCGTCATCTCCAAAGAAGCCTTGTGGATCTAAACTGACGTCATTTACGGATGCAGCGATCTCAATATCATCGTTGCTGGTTGTTCCGTCCGCTGCAATGGCTTCAGCATGGTCAGCTTCATCCACTAAGGAAACCTTATCCACAGACAGAGAGATATTACCCTCAAAGTTCTCGTCCGCGGCAATAAAAAGGTCTCGGCCTGTAATGACATTGTGGCTAGATGCCTTGATATCACTTTCATAAACGTTCGTTGATTCCTCTGTACGCAAGACTTCACTTGATTCGTGTGCATCCAGAGCGGAGCACTTCTCCAGAGGTAGAGTGATGTTTATCCCAGATAAATTTCCCTCTGCCGTTGCATATTCCGAAGCTACCGTGAGGTTGCATGAGGATGCAGTAATCTCACTTGCATCAATGACAGTTGTGTCTTCTTCGTCTACTCCTGCAGTTAACTCACGCAGATCCAGGTAGGAACGCTTTTTCATAGGCACAGTCCCATCGTGCTCAGAATACGTTTCCTCTGCCGTTGCAAGTTCTGAAGCTGCAGCGACGTTGCATGAGGATGTAGTGAGCTCACTTGCATCAATGACAGTTGCGTCATCTTCGTCTACTCCTGCAGTTAACTCACGCAGATCCAGGTAGGAACGTTTTTTCACAGGCACAGTCCCATCGTGCTCAGAATACCTCTCCTCTGCCGTTGCAAGTTCTGAAGCTGCAGCGACGTTACATGTGGATGTAGTGATCTCACTCTCATTAATGGCTGTTGTTTCTCCTGCAGCTATCCCTTCAGTTAACTCACGCGGAGCCAGTGAGGGGAGCTTTTCCACAGTCAGCGTCATATGCTCATCAGGGGACGCCATTGTTTCGTCTGTGGCGTTGACCTCATCAGGTTCTGAAGATTCCCTCTGACAAAGGCAAGCAGTGTTGTCCGCCAACCGTCTTGATTTTCTCAGGGGCTCCCAGATTTCAGAGTAGTTCCTGCTCTGGTGTGCACAAGACTCGATGGAGTTATCAGAGCTGCTCCTTCGTTTCCTTGATCTTAAGTCTTTATTGGAGAAATTTCCTTCCACTGTCGATAATAAAATCGGGATCAAGACCATATTATAAGTTGAGAATAAATATCTTTTGTTTACCCTCCTTCAGGACTTATAGCCAACGGCTAGTGAACCAAATTAATTCAATTTCAGAAACCAACAACTGGCTAATTATCAGATCATTCCACTATCTAAATTTGGTGAAAATCGAAAGTAACGCCAATTTTCTGTCACCCTTTCAATAAAGTCGCGGTCTTTTAAATAACAATTTTCTGGTGCTTTTCTCTCATTGATGTTAAATGTTTAAGCTGTTGCCACGATATCACTGGAAGAGTCCTCTGAGGACAATACGAAAATTATTGTCGTTAAGAGCCCTCTCCAACCGCCATTGACAGTTTTGCGGTTCTATAGTCATCAGCTGGAGATCTAGTGATCTCAAGCTCATAAATGCAAGTTCCTTCTCCTGAAACCAAGGTTTTAGCCAGCTCATGGACATTCCATTGTAATAAACAGTTCTGAGGTTTTACTGACATCAGACTAAAAACAAACATTGATCCGACGGAGAGCAAAGATCACCATCTCATCGAGGGCAGTTTTTTATTCCGTCTCCACGGCTTTGACAAACAATGCACAACCAGTGCAAAAACAGGGAGAATGATTTTTCAATCAAAACATGCAAAGCCTTCCGGTATCTTTTACTGTTAAACAGACTAAAATGTGTACTTAATTCATTTTTAGTTGTTAAAATGACAGAAAATGATTGCACCCCCATTGAAGGTTCTGAGGCCATATTGACATTGCTTGTAGAGGCAATGATCTCACCTTCTTCACTTACAGCATCACAGAGAGACTCAGTGACCACAACGTCTACAACGTCAGGTGTTTCCTGAGTAGCCACAGCATTACATGAAGACTCAATGATAACACTGTCTGCAACGTCAGGTATTTCCTGCGTAGCCAAAGCATCACCTACAGACTCAGTGACCACACCCTTTTCATTTAGGGATGCAACGATCTCAGTTGTTCCGTACGTTGCAATGGCCTCAGCCCTTAGACAAAGGCAAGCAGTGTTCTCCGACAGCCGTCTTGATTTTCTCAGGGGCTCCCAGATTTTAGAGCAGTTCCTGCTGCGGTGTTTACAAGACTCGATGGAGTTGTCAGAGATACACCTTCGTTTCCTTGATCTTAAGCTGTTGTTGGAGAAGCTTCCTTTCACTGTCGATAATAAATTCGGATTAAAATGCTATTACAGGTTAAAAAAAAAGCTTTTGTTTACCCTCTTTCAGTACTTTAACCAACGGCTAATGCAACGCAAATAATTAAGTTCAACATGCCATGAAAGGCATACAATCTGAGGCTGTACAGATCTCACTCTCATTCAATGCCACGGAGAGATTGAGTTTAGAGCTTTCACTGTCATCGTTTGGAAATACAGTGATCTCAAGCTCATCGATGTGAATTGCTTCCCCTGAAACCAAGGCTTTAGCCAGCTCATGAAAATCCGGTGAGACTCTCCCACTGCCACGAAACGTTCCGAGGTTTTACTGACATCAGACTAAACCCTAACATTGAAGACAATGAGACCTCAAGATCTCCATGTCCCGTCAATGGTAGTTTTCCGTCTGTACCCACGGCTTTCACTGGATTGTACACATCCAGTGAGAATAACGTGAAACTTGTTTCCTTAGATTTTTTAAATACCAAAACGAAAATCTACTTCAGAATCTGAGGCATTCAAAGCCTAACTTGCATCGTTATGGACTAAAATGTGTACTAATTGATTCAGTTAGTTCTTTAAATCATCAATGAAGTTAAACAATAACTTCTTCTATGTAGTACAATTAACAGAACAACACGCAACAAATACTTTGATTTAATGAAGCCATAAAAAACCCATATCTGGAGATTGAACTGACATCGTGTCATTTAAGTTAACTGTGGACTTCCTGCTGAGTAGCGTTTCAGGAAATCACATTTTATTCCTCAACAAGAAAACATTTCCAAATGAAACTTGGCATGTAGTTCGCACTTTTGTAAGTCTACAAACGTGTGTTTGGGAATGAGCAAGGCTGAGAACTGGGGTATGAACTGTGCTAAGGTATGAAAAAATAACAAAAGATTGGTTATATCTTTTTGGCAATTTTAGATATCGGATTCCCCATACACAGATTTTTGCGTTGTTTGATGAAGAATGAAAACACAGTGCAATCTTTGCCCTCTTTCTAAATGGCTGCTAGAAAAACGTGAAAATGTAAAAGATATGCTGCTAACAATAAAGTTAATTATTGACGTGTTGAGGTGTTATAATGTCAAGAGAAGGTTGGCAACTCATTCATCAAATAATGATGACTATTTGTGGAAGGTTTGGTGAGATTAGAGCGAAAATATCCCTAATTTTTGTGTTGTCAAAAATGCACTAAATTTGCCTTGGCGGGTACCTTAAGAGGCTACAACTAACAACCTTTGTAGAACTGACTTCGAATGAGTTGCGTATTCAGTAAAAAAAATCAACTTCCATAGACAGAGTAACATTACCCTCAGTAGACTCTCCAACTCCAGCCGCTGCACTAACATCATGGATGGATGTATTGATCCCACTGGCAATAATGTTGCTTTTCCAATCTTCGGTTAAGGACTCAGGAGGCTCATGTACAAACATCGAGGAACCTCTTTCAACAGGCAATTTGATATCTTTCTGCTCAGACAATGCTTTCACTCGCACTAAAGGTTCTGAGACCACATAGACATTGCAAGAAGAGATCTCACTCCCCTCACACAAAACATCACATGGCGGCTCAGTGACCACACCGTCTACAGCGTTGGGTGTTTCCTGTGTAGCCACAGCATCACATGGAGACTCACTGACCACACCGTCTACAACGTTGGGTGTTTCCTGTGTAGCCACAGTATCACATGGAAACTCACTGACCACAACGTCTACCACGTCGGGTGTTTCTTGGGTAGCCACAGGATCACATGGAGACTCAGTAACCATGCCGTCTACAGTGTTGGTTGTTTCCTGTGTAGCCACAGCATCACATGGTGGAGACTCAGTGACCACACCATCAACAACGTGGGGTGTTTCCTGGGTAGCCACAGCATCACATGGAGACTCACTGACCACACCGTCTACAGCGTTGGGTGTTTCCTGTGTAGCCACAGCATCACATGGAGACTCGGTAACCACACCGTCTACAGCGTTGGGTTTTTCCTGCGTAGCCACAGCATCACATGGAGACTCACTGACCACATCGTCTACAACGTTGGGTTTTTCCTGTGTAACCACAGCATCACATGGAGACTCACTGACCACAACGTCTACCACGTTGGGTTTTTCCTGTGTAGCCACAGCATCACCTGGAGACTCACTGACCACACCGTCTACAACGTTGGGTTTTTCCTGTGCAGCCACAGCATCACATGGAGACTCACTGACCACACCGTCAACAACATTGGCTGTTTCCTGTGCAGCCACAGCATCACATGGAGACTCACTGACCACAACGTCTACCACGTTGGGTTTTTCCTGTGTAGCCACGTATGCATTTTGTTAATTAAGTGTTGTACCAGCTGAACCACAAATAATCACTCTGTCCAAAGGACACAGAAATTACAGTAGTGATACTACTTACATATAATTTGAACTTACATGCAATCTATGCCTGTTAAAAACAGGTTTCCTCAATGGCTGTACAAGAGCCTAGTGATGTGCTGGGGTGTGAGGGTGTGGTCACCCAGTCTCCATCTGATACTCCGGATACCCAGGAAACACACAATGTTCAAGACAGTGTGGTTACGAGTCTCAATGTAATGCTGTGACTACACAAAAAACACCTAACGCTGTAGACGGCATTGAGTCTTCATGTGATGCTGTGGCTACTCAAGAAACACCCAACGTTTTAGAAGGTGTGGTCAGTGAGTCTCCATGTGATGCTGTGGCTACACAGGAAACACCCAAAGTGGTAGACAGTGTGGTCAGTGAGTCTCCATGTGATGCTGTGGCTGCACAGGAAAAACCCAACGTTGTAGACGGTGTGGTCAGTGAGTCTCCATGTGATGCTGTGGCTACACAGGAAAAACCCAGCGTTGGTAGACGTGTGGTCAGTGAGTCTCCATGTGATGCTGTGGCTACACAGGAAAAACCCAACGTTGAGACGGTGGTAGGAGCTCCATGTGAGCTGTGGCTGCACGGAAAAACCCAACGTGTAGAGGTGTGGTCATGGTCTCCATGGATGCTGTGGCTACACAGGAAAAACCCAACGTGGTAGACGTTGTGGTCAGTGAGTCTCCATGTGATGCTGTGGCTGCACAGGAAACAGCCCAATGTTGTAGACGGTGTGGTCAGTGAGTCTCCATGTGATGCTGTGGCTGCACAGGAAAAACCCAACGTTGTAGACGGTGTGGTCAGTGAGTCTCCATGTGATGCTGTGGCTACACAGGAAAAACCCAACGTGGTAGACGTTTGTGGTCAGTGTGTCTCCATGTGATGCTGTGGTTACACAGGAAAAACCCAACGTTGTAGACGGTGTGGTCAGTGAGTCTCCATGTGATGCTGTGGCTACGCAGGAAAAACCCAACGCTGTAGACGGTGTGGTTACCGAGTCTCCATGTGATGCTGTGGCTACACAGGAAACACCCAACGCTGTAGACGGTGTGGTCAGTGAGTCTCCATGTGATGCTGTGGCTACCCAGGAAACACCCCACGTTGTTGATGGTGTGGTCACTGAGTCTCCATCATGTGATGCTGTGGCTACACAGGAAACAACCAACACTGTAGAAGGCATGGTTACTGAGTCTCCATGTGATCCTGTGGCTACCCAAGAAACACCCGACGTGGTAGACGTTGTGGTCAGTGAGTTTCCATGTGATGCTGTGGCTACACAGGAAACACCCAACGTTGTAGACGGTGTGGTCAGTGAGTCTCCATGTGATGCTGTGGCTACACAGGAAACACCCAACGCTGTAGACGGTGGTGGTCACTGAGCCGCCATGTGCTGTTTTGTGTGAGGGGAGTGAGATCTCTTCTTGCAATGTCTATGTGGTCTCAGAACCTTTAGTGCGAGTGAAAGCATTGTCTGAGCAGAAAGATATCAAATTGCCTGTTGAAAGGGTTCCTCGATGTTTGTACATGAGCCTCCTGAGTCCTTAACCGAAGATTGGAAAAGCAACATTATTGCCAGTGGGATCAATACATCCATCCATGATGTTAGTGCAGCGGCTGGAGTTGGAGAGTCTACTGAGGGTAATGTTACTCTGTCTATGGAAGTTGATTTTTTTACTGAATACGCAACTCATTCGAAGTCAGTTCTACAAAGGCTGTTAGTTGTAGCCTCTTAAGGTACCCGCCCAGGCGAATTTAGTGCATTTTTGACAACACAAAAATTAGGGATATTTTCGCTTTAATCTCACCAAACCTTCCACAAATAGTCATCATTATTTGATGAATGAGTTGCCAACCTTCTCTTGACATTATAACACCTCAACACGTCAATAATTAACTTTATTGTTAGCAGCATATCTTTTACATTTTCACGTTTTTCTAGCAGCCATTTAGAAAGAGGGCAAAGATTGCACTGTGTTTTCATTCTTCATCAAACAACGCAAAAATCTGTGTATGGGGAATCCGATATCTAAAATTGCCAAAAAGATATAACCAATCTTTTGTTATTTTTTCATACCTTAGCACAGTTCATACCCCAGTTCTCAGCCTTGCCCATTCCCAAACACACGTTTGTAGACTTACAAAAGTGCGAACTACATGCCAAGTTTCATTTGGAAATGTTTTCTCGTTGAGGAACAAAATGTGATTTCCTGAAACGTTACTCAGCAGGAAGTCCACAGTTAACTTAAATGACACGATGTCAGTTCAATTTCCAGATATTGGTTTTTTTGTGGCTTCATTAAATCAAAGTATTTGTTGCGTGTTGTTCTGTTAATTGTACTACATAGAAGAAGTTATTGTTTAACTTCATTGATGATTTAAAGAACTAACTGAATCAATTAGTACACATTTTAGTCCATAACGATGCAAGTTAGGCTTTGAATGCCTCAGATTCTGAAGTAGATTTTCCTTTTGGTATTTAAAAAATCTAAGGAAACAAGTTTCACGTTATTCTCACTGGATGTGTACAATCCAGTGAAAGCCGTGGGTACGGACGGAAAACTACCATTGACGGGACATGGAGATCTTGGAGTCTCATTGTCTTCAATGTTAGGGTTTAGTCTGATGTCAGTAAAACCTCGGAACGTTTCGTGGCAGTGGGAGAGTCTCACCGGATTTTCATGAGCTGGCTAAAGCCTTGGTTTCAGGGGAAGCAACTCACATCGTTGAGCTTGAGATCACTGTATTTCCAAACGATGACAGTGAAAGCTCTAAACTCAATCTGTCCGTGGCATTGAATGAGAGTGAGATCTGTACAGCCTCAGATTGTATGCCTTTCATGGCATGTTGAACTTAATTATTTGCGTTGCATTAGCCGTTGGTTAAAGTACTGAAAGAGGGTAAACAAAAGCTTTTTTTTTTCACCTGTAATAGCATTTTAATCCGATTTTATTATCGACAGTGAAAGGAAGCTTCTCCAACAACAGCTTAAGATCAAGGAAACGAAGGTGTATCTCTGACAACTCCATCGATTCTTGTAAACACCGCAGCAGGAACTGCTCTAAAATCTGGGAGCCCCTGAGAAAATCAAGACGGCTGTCGGAGAACACTGCTTGCCTTTGTCTAAGGGCTGAGGCCACTGCAACGTACGGAACAACTGAGATCGTTGCATCCCTAAATAAAAAGGGTGTGGTCCCTGAGTCTGTAGGTGATGCTTTGGCTACGCAGGAAATACCTGACGTTGCAGACGGTGTTATCATTGAGTCTTCATGTGATGCTGTGGCTACTCAGAAAACACCTGACGTTGTAGACGTTGTGGTCACTGAGTCTCTCTGTGATGCTGTGGCTACACAGGAAACACCTAACTTTGTGAACGGTGTGGTCACTCAGTCTCCAAGTGATGCTGTGGCTACACAGGAAACATCTGACGCTGAAGACGTTGTGGTCACTGGGTCTCCATGTGATGCTGTAAGTGAAGAAGGTGAGATCATTGCCTCTACAAGCAATGTCAATATGGCCTCAGGACCTTCAATGGGGGTGCAATCATTTTCCGTCATTTTAACAACTAAAAATGAATTAAATACACATTTTAGTCTGTTTAACAGTAAAAGATACCGGAAGGCTTTGCATGTTTTGATTGAAAAATCATTCTCCCTGTTTGTGCACTGGTTGTACACTGTTTGTCAAAGCCGTGGAGACGGAATAAAAAACTGCCCTCGATGAGATGGTGATCTTTGCTCTCCGTCGGATCAATGTTTGTTTTTAGTCTGATGTCAGTAAAACCTCAGAACTGTTTATTACAATGGAATGTCCATGAGCTGGCTAAAACCTTGGTTTCAGGAGAAGGAACTTGCATTTATGAGCTTGAGATCACTGGATCTCCAGCTGAAGACTATAGAACCTCAAAACTGTCAATGGCGGTTGGAGAGGGCTCTTAACGACAATAATTTTCGTATTGTCCTCAGAGGACTCTTCCAGTGATATCGTGGCAACAGCTTAAACATTTAACATCAATGAGAGAAAAGCACCAGAAAATTGTTATTTAAAAGACCGCGACTTTATTGAAAGGGTGACAGAAAATTGGCGTTACTTTCGATTTTCACCAAATTTAGATAATGGAATGATCTGATAATTAGCCAATTGTTGGTTTCTGAAATTGAATTATTTTGGTTCACTAGCCGTTGGCTATAAGTCCTGAAAGTGGGTAAACAAAAGATATTTATTCTCAACTTATAATATGGTTTTGATCCTGATTTTATTATCGACAGTGGAAGGAAATTTCTCCAATAAAGACTTAAGATCAAGGAAACGAAGGAGCAGCTCTGATAACTCCATCGAGTCTTGTGCACACCAGAGCAGGAACTACTCTGAAATCTGGGAGCCCCTGAGAAAATCAAGACGGTTGGCGGACAACACTGCTTGCCTTTGTCAGAGGGAATCTTCAGAACCTGATGAGGTCAACGCCACAGACGAAACAATGGCGTCCCCTGATGAGAATATGACGCTGACTGTGGAAAAGCTCCCCTCACTAGCTCCGCGTGAGTTAACTGAAGGGGTAGCTGCAGGAGGAACAACAGCCATTAATGAGAGTGAGATCACTACATCCACATGTAACGTCGCTGCAGCTTCAGAACTTGCAACAGCAGAGGAAACGTATTCTGAGCACGATGGGACTATGCCTATGAAAAAACGTTCCTACCTGGATCTGCGTGAGTTAACTGCAGGAGTAGACGAAGATGACGCAACTGCCATTGATGCAAGTGAGCTCACTGCATCCTCATGCAACGTCCCTGCAGCTTCAGAACTTGCAACGGCAGAGGAAACGTATTCTGAGCACGATGGGACTGTGCCTATGAAAAAGCGTTCCTACCTGGATCTGCGTGAGTTAACTGCAGGAGTAGACGAAGATGACGCAACTGTCATTGATGCAAGTGAGCTCACTGCATCCTCTTGCAACGTCGCTGCAGCTTCAGGACTTGCAACGGCAGAGGAAACGTATTCTGAGCACGATGGGACTGTGCCTATGAAAAAGCGTTCCTACCTGGATCTGCGTGAGTTAACTGCAGGAGTAGACGAAGATGACGCAACTGTCATTGATGCAAGTGAGCTCACTGCATCCTCATGCAACGTCGCTGCAGCTTCAGAACTTGCAACGGCAGAGGAAACGTATTCTGAGCACGATGGGACTGTGCCTATGAAAAAACGTTCCTACCTGGATCTGCGTGAGTTAACTGCAGGAGTAGACGAAGATGACGCAACTGTCATTGATGCAAGTGAGCTCACTGCATCCTCATGCAACGTCGCTGCAGCTTCAGAACTTGCAACGGCAGAGGAAACGTATTCTGAGCACGATGGGACTGTGCCTATGAAAAAGCGTTCCTACCTGGATCTGCGTGAGTTAACTGCAGGAGTAGACGAAGATGACACACCTGTCATTTATGCAAGTAAGATTACTGCATCCTCATGCAACCTCACTGTAGCTTCGGAACTTGCAACGGCAGAGGGAAATTTATCTGGGATAAACATCACTCTACCTCTGGAGAAGTGCTCCGCTCTGGATGCACACGAATCAAGTGAAGTCGTGCGTACAGAGGAATCAACGAACGTTTATGAAAGTGATATCAAGGCATCTAGCCACAATGTCATTACAGGCCGAGACCTTTTTATTGCCGCGGACGAGAACTTTGAGGGTAATATCTCTGTGTCTGTGGATAAGGTTTCCTTAGTGGATGAAGCTGACCATGCTGAAGCCATTGCAGCGGACGGAACAACCAGCAACGATGACATTGAGATCGCTGCATCCGTAAATGACGTCAGTTTAGATCCACAAGGCTTCTTTGGAGATGACGGGTCTGCTGAAGGTGTCACTCTGTCTTTGGAAAAGCTTTCTTCACTGGATGTGCTCACGTCTGCTGAAACTACTGCGACTGACGGAACACCTGTCACTGATGAGAGTGAAGTCACTTCGTCCATACACGGTGTCATTGCACCCTCGGAAGTTTTAATGAAAGGGGAAAAGCCCTCCGACGCTTATGACACTCTGCCCGTGGAAAAGCTTTCTTTACTCGAAGTACATGGGCCGGTAGAGGTTGTGGCTACAGGTGAAACTGCGAACCTTGATGACGTTGAGATCACTGCCTGCGCATATGATGGCAGTGTCATCACTGTAGAGAAAGGTCTGTCTGAGGGTATCACCCTTCTTGTGGAGGACATTGCCTCGCCAGAAGTACACCGGCCAACTAAGGCCGGCACCACAGACGAAACAACTAACTTGGACGACAACAAGATTGCCGAATCCACAATTGATGGCGCTCTGGCAGTGCAAGAGCACTTTCAGAATAAAACATCCCTGCTTGCGGAAAGGGTCTCCTCACTGGATGTACACGAGCCAGTCAACGCTGTGGCTACAAAAGAAACAACTACCTCTGATAACAGTAAGATCAATCAATGCCTACAATTATGACGTTAATGCAACTTGTAAGCACTTAGTGATACCTTTGGTGCAATTAGGTGTTTGCCGGTTTCATTGCGATAATGTATGGTTTCTTTCTTATTCTCTTGCCTTTACAGCCGAGTTTTAGAGAGCTTAAGCATTGACGATAGCGACTCCGAGGACAACGCAATTGTCTAGCTATTTTTAGTGTGCCTATTGGTCTCAGAAATTGCTCAAACTTCAGCGTTCAAATTCAAATGAAAATAGGAAAAATTAACTGCTGTCGTTTGCAGTCTCCAAATACGCAGAGCTCAGTTGCATGTATTTCATGTTGTTGTTGTGCAGAGAACGGCAAAGAGCTGTAAAAAGATTTATAACGCACATGCACAGCCATTGGTGGCATTCTTGCTGCTGGTGCAGTCGTCGTTTGCTGAAGCTCTCCAGTAAGTTTAAGACTTTGAAGTTCGAGTTTAAAGTTGTACAGAAGTTTTGAGTGGGAATTCAAATAGATCGTTTCTTTTATGTCAACTGTCAAGTGCCTGGCATTTCCTTGCTGTTACGACCGAACTATTAAGCACTGATCTGAAAGGTCACTTTATTTATCCACTTCAGTAGATAGTCAATGTTGCGGTTTCTCGCCGAATGGCCAAATGTTCATGCGCTTTTTTAATAGTATCAGCATCTTTGGTAACCAACTCTTCCAGCTTAAACAAGGGAACTCATGACCACCGTGAGGTTGTTTGGAACTCGGATCTTAATTAGCAGAGATTTGTTACGATTTTATTTCAATCACCGCTTTCTCCTTAATTTTAGCTTCGATTGAGCAGATATATCAAGCTTCCAAGGCAGTGTTTAACGACATTTGCAAACACCTCAACGTTCGTCGAAAATACTCCGCTGCGCGTCGTATTTTCAACTCTCTTCTCGATGTTTAGAAATGCGGTCAAATACGATCGTACGCGTTTGATAAATTACATAATAAAGTGTTTGGAATTTCAGTCCTACATAGTTGAACGCGATATTCCCTCAGATGCTCTCATAACTTAACTGAGCACCAAATCAGCTTTTTGATATCACTGTTATTATCACCAGTAGAGGGAAGCTTGTCCAGTAGAACCTTGCGACTAAGGAAACGGAAGCGAGCCGCTGAAACAGCCAGTGAGGGTGCTGGACATGCCAGCACAAGTTGCTCTGTACTCAAAGATCTCGGTGCGCCTGTAAGGAAATCAAAGCGCTGTTTGCAAAACAGTGGAGCTGAAACACCTCCTTCTACCTCCAAGGCTACCATTGCACCAGCCCTCCTGACTAAAGGACCTGAAGCCGCAGCCACCGAAACGGCTGTTAACGATGTAAGTGTGTTCGCTGAATTTACATCCACCTCCAGCCATTATTGATCACACTGAATCACCCTTGTTTATGCTGTCAGCTCTGATGTTAATAAAAATTAATGAAAGTGCTACTGAATTACGTGAGAGTCAGATTTTTACGGAAAATCTCAAACCGATCGCTCGATCAATACGAGGTTTGAGATTTTCCCGCAAAGACCGAAGGTTTCAGGTTAATCGGATAAGTTGTTTATGATTAGGCATTTTGTTCCTGCAGGCATTACGGGAGAATGATATAGAATTGGCCAATCGAAGCGCGCGTTATCTCGGCCACAAACACAATCCATATCATAATTATTATTATCCCTGTTGTCTTCACCGACATTTTATCAAGTTACTTGTTTTTTGTTTGCAATTATTATTAGACGATCAACATCAAAGCTGAGGGTATCCCAGCTCCAAACTCTGGTGCAGAGAGTCCAGACACCCTGGGGTATGTCGATTACTACCTGAGCACAGCTTCTGAGCTCTTGTGCGGTGTCATGAAGCGAGACCCAGCTGGTTCTCTTCCCGTGGAAAGCGTAACCCAGCAGTCTCAGGTAAGAAGAGCAGTTATGGTTGGTTTTAGTCAAGGGTACTTCTGAAAAGAACTGTTGCTGCTGACCGTGCTGACGTTTCGTCGACCTGAGCTGAAGTCCTCATCACGTGAATAGTGT
>JAHPZR010034270.1:0-12500 GCA_019787425.1 Platygyra sinensis
GAACCATCATTCCGTCTGTGATTAAGGAAAGCCGTTGACTGTTGCTGGGCGCTTATAGAGCATACCGGGTAGGCTTGTTTTCCTTTCTTGCCGATTCTCCTTTTCTGCGCACATGAACGTTCATTTCAACCGCGGGTGTCGTTGTGGAATAAAGCCAATTCCCGGGAGACACCCGTATTTCTCTAGCATCCATTTATGTTAAACTTGATCATTGTAATTTAAAATGACGCAGCTAATTACACTTAGACACAATTCGAGCGGTGAATAGTTGGCGTAGCTCGATTTCGAACTTTAGCGAGCCGTTTTTGTTATAATCAGTAGAATAATGGGATTTTGGGTAACTCGATCGAAATTCTCCCATGAAAGTGATCGGAAAGAACCGATGATTTATTATCAGCATAAAAAACTTTACTGTTGTTGGACTTGACAAACTGCACATCGGCGGCGCCGCCACCTTGGATTTTTCATTGATTTAACTGCCCGCAAATCAAATAGCTCAAATTCTCCCAAAACTTATATTTGATCTTCCAAATTGTTCCCAATAGATGGCAAACAGATGTAACAACATGACTGATATGGTCAAACGGGAGGTCTGATTAATCTTTGGTTATTAAACGCTGTCGTAAATCACTAACCGCAAGAACGGTGTCTTGAAGTCGAAACTCGAACCGCAGACTGCAAACGTGACGGCAAGGACAAGATGGGTCATGGTATTGCCCGAAAATACATTGCCAAAGGTCTCTAGTGTACCTTCAGCTAACGGACGGAGGAAATAGGAGGATGTCCCTAGCTATCGTAAATACAAGTGAACCAATTTTCATGTGGTATTGCACAATTTGAGACAAGGATAGAGAGTATTTATTTTATACCTGCTTAGCGTTTTCTTATCAGCGAGAGCATCCTTTTTTATAAGAAGAACCCCACGGATCACCCGAGAGAAGTCTCTCAAGTTAAAGGTGTAGTGGGACTTAGCTGGAGTGGGCAAAAGATTAACCATCGCTTGCTTGTACACCTGGGTAGAAGAAATAATCATAAGCCAACGAGTCATGATTTAAGTGACTTTTTGAGACGAAATGCAATATCACTGACTTCCTGTAAAGCTCTTGGGATACATTGTTACCTCCATTGTGGCTCCGACAATCATAGATCCCATGGAGTAGACATCATTGGGAAATTCATTGTTCTGTAGGAAACACAAGCGATTACAAAGAAATTGTTACACAAAATTCTTGCATCGCCACGCTTCCTGTGAACGCAACACTTATTACAAAAGATCCACTTTAGTTATTAATTCAGTATTTTTTGCCGCCCGAGTTTAAGCTAGTGTTAATAATAATAACAATAATGATAATAACGTCTTTATTATAAGCATCCGATAAAATTACATATCTGATGTTACAGTGAAAATATGGATAACGTCCACATATCAAAGAGGGAGGTTTAAATGGAACAGACTGTTGTTGTTTTACGTCCCTGTCCTATTAATGAAGAACTTAAATGTTCTGAGCTGGTCAGACACTGTTTAATATCTGTACCCACAACATAATGCCCTGCTTTAAGAACAAAACACATGGATCGACTCCATCTAAGACTCGTACATACATACAGACATACATACGTAACTTTATTTTGACTCGAATATATACAGGGTAGCTAAAATGCTAATATCTTAAAGTAATGTCTTAAAGCTATATATTAAATGCTATTATTATTCATTCAAAATATTTTCTTGTTTATGACTGGTTAAAACCACACTCATAAATCACCAATGATGTCAAAAGTGCAGCCCGCTGAAGAATATTGCACTGTTGACCGAGAAAACCTGGGGACGAGTAATGTTTAAGAGATTACCAAGGTATGAGAGTGAATCCCCCATATAGGACATCTATTTGTTCGGTTGCTTAGCTTGTGTTGTGGCGTTTGTTTGCCGTTTTGCTAAACAATTCTCTGCCGTTCATTCAGTGTGCAGGGGACATCCGTCCGTTTCTTATTTAAACTCCTAAGTTTCTAATTGTATTTAAAAAATACCGAGAACTGAAGCTCCCTTGCTTGTAATCAAAATATCAAAGAAAACATCCCCACAGCTTAAGAGCTTTTCCTTTGCTTTGAAACGAAACGAAACGAAACCAAATACATGTAAACAGGCCATTCAGGATAACATCCACGAAACGCGCGAGCAATATCCGCGGAAGAACTGGGTACAATGTCTAAAAATAACTTAAGTGGGATTACTTTAGTTAGAGGACCTATATGGGGGATTTACTCTCCTACCTTGATAATCTCTTGATTATAAACATTACTTTAAGATATTAGCATTTTAGCTACCCCGTATAAATTCGAGTCAAAATAAAGTTATGTATGCATGTCTGTATGCATGGGGAATCACTCTCTTACCTTGATAATCTCTTGTTATAATGAACTATTAAGACCCTATTTATAAAATGTACCATGTCAAGTGGGACATCTCTGAGATAAGGGAATGTCATCCCCAGGAGAGAGAGAATTGGGTAAGCTAGCTTCTGCACTAAATTGTCAATACGTTTAAAAGAGGAATTGTTTGTTTTTAAACGAGTAACAGCCTATACCTACCCTGAAATAGAAGTTGACGATAGAGGAGAAAATCCTTGTCATAGTGTCATCACCAAAAGTGGCAACTGAGATCACATTGAAATGTCTTAAGAAGCGAGGAGTGATGGGGTTCCTACCACCTCCAGGAGGACCCATGGCACACACGAACTGGAGGTCAATCAGGGTTAGTTTAGACGTGTCCTTACGGTCATACCAGTTCCCATGGTCCAAGTACTGACGAAGAAGTTCGATTGGAGGCTGGGCCCCATACTTCTCCAAAGCAGGCATATTCACGTCATCCACGAAAATTATAAACCTGTTGAAAGAGTAAAACCACGGTGAAATGTTGATGATAACAGAGAATCTGTGTCATTAACTACATGGAAACATTATTAAACAGCTAGTACACACATACCGTTTCCCTACTGGTGGACCAAACACTCCTTTTCGTCTCTTGTCCAGTTTAGACATGATTATATCCTACAAACGTTCAACAAAAAGTTATTCTTTTTCCAGGAGGTAATAGGTCTGGGGAAAGAACTAAAAAGTACTCGTTCAAACCCAGCTGGATGAATGCACAGACAAACATTGCAGTTACCTGAGTCTGGTTAGCACTTGTCTGAGCAGAGAAATTAACAAAGGCAGGAATATATGCGTCTCTGTTGATTCCATTCATGAGCTTGTCCTTGATATAAACTGACTTTCCAGTTCCAGTGGGACCAACAAAAAGCAGGGGCTTGTTATTGTTAAACATGATCTCCATTAGGTGTGAATAGCGAGCTGTGTCCATCGTAGGCACAATGATATCGCTGATCCGCTGTCCTTTCCCCCCTGCTACACCTTCCTTGATAGTCTTTGTCCAGGGAAGCCAGTTACCACGGCCCTTACGCTAAAGACACAAAGAAACCTAGTTCAATTAAATTTTCTATCGCTAAGTAGAAGTGAGTACACCTTATATGTCCTATAATAACAAAAAGGCCTCATGATGAGAAAAAATCACTGTGGGGGACTAATACTACTAAATAAATACATTACATCACCATCATTGATGTTTCACACCTCAAATAAGTAGTCATAAACTAATCCTTCGTTTGGAATAGGTGCTTCAATCTTTCCCACCAGCGAGGGAATGGCATGCTCTTCAATTTTTCCTGCCACCAGATCTTTAAAAAACGCATCAAATTTGACTCGACTGTCTGTATCCACACAAGCGCCAACTGACCACACCAAGGCAAACATGAAAGATGACTGCAATCAACAAAACACACAATCGTCACCATGGTATTACCGCTGAAAGCATTAGGTGCGATAAAACATATAAACTTACAATCAACCATGACTTCATGTATTTGTTTTCCTCTGCAGGGATATCCTTCATGAGAATTTCCACCAAGTTCATAAGCGAGCGAGCGAGATTACTGTCTTGCAAGGACACAGGCTCCTATTCAACATCAAACACAAAAACAATTTTAACAACTTTCACGAAAAAGCATGTTTGAATCAGTAAATGCTTTAGAATTCTTGGAAACGACTCTTAAAAAGCTTTAAGTAAGAGTTATCGGTCTGAAGCTAAGCGAGGGGAATAAATCACATAACCACAAGCTTAAGGCCGATAAACGGCTTTTTTTTTTACATTGGCGAGGATTCCTCAAGGGATGCAGAAATACACTGAAGAAAAATGCCTCTATTGTTCATCTTTATTTTGTTTTTCAACACTCCGTGCTAGCACTGGTTAGATTCACAAGTTCCTCGGCTTTTTAATTATGTTAGTTTTTTAAAGTCGCATTTCGAATTAGTTGTTCGTCTTGTTCGTAGTGAATGCCAGGAACAGGCTAGCAATGTTGAGCGATTCAGAGTCAGAACTGTTTATTACTCAAAGCAGTTCTTTAATTGCGGGTGCATACAACGAGAAAGCAGTTGACAATTTCAATTTACGCACCGAGGATCTTTTGACCGACCACTTTACAGATAAAAAAGATTCCGGCCAAGTGGAAAGCGATGAACCACCGACTAAGAAAATCCACGAATGTGCCCCAAAAGAAAACACTGCTCAGTTCAATTTTAGAAATTGTAGCGTCGTATTTAATATTTCCAAATAAACATTTGTAAATTTGTTCTTCATAAAAAGCTAATTTAAATGCAAAGGGATTACGTATTAATATGCATGGGGGATAAGTCACTTATCCCCCTTGCATATTAACACATAATCCCCTTACATTTAAATTAGCTGTTCATTTACCCCGCTCTTCCCTTCAAACAATCAAAGCCACACCCAGCTTTTCAGACAGTTGATTTGGGGGTTATGATATATATTCCCCCCGAAAAGAACAAAGGAATTGGAGCTCATGTAAAAATAAAAATTCATACGAAGAATTTGCTGCATAAAATTATAACCAGATTGATAACTTGTGGTAGACAAAGAATCTAACAAGAAACGATACCAGCATTTTCAACAGCAAAAAAGACAAAAAATGAAAATAATGGACAAATGGATGCGGTAGGAAGCACTCACTTTACAATGCTTGCGTACAAAAGTGATGGAAACAGGTAAAGCCCAGTGGAAGAGCGCCATGATGAGTTTTCCATGTTCGTTGCTGAGCTCGTCAGGTAGAGTGTTACACCAGGATTGTAACACAGGCTCCCAGCCAAGGGAGCTGGGCTCCAAGTAGATCATACCACATCGGCTTACTGTAGCCGGCTGGATAGATACATACATCATTACAAGTTAGCACGATTCAATATAAATCAAGTTAGGTTTGATCTTCTTCAATCACTGTCAACTAGATTTTATCGTTTATATGTTATGCCTGATTACATCAACAGTATTTTCAATCACAACACAGCTTATAAGTTTATTACCAATTAACAGTTATGATACTGTAACAGTCTAACAGCCTTATGTAAAGATTACCACCACGTTAAGATTACTTCCTATTTTTATATTCACTTGGTTTGCATATACTTACAGAAGCTTGTGATAAATCCCTACATTCAAAGATCAAGCTCATCACATTTGACAACTGAATTATCTCTCCACTCATCAAACAGAGCTAAAAACAAACAAAAACAGTGAGAAATTACATAGTCACAGGTGAAGCTGTCTGTAAGGTGTGTGAATACAAACCTTCTTGTTGTCATCTAGAACTGTGTTCATGCTCTCAATCCACAAGGTGTCAATAGGTCCATCAAAAATAACCCATTTCTTTATATCAGTTTGATCTGAAGCGTACTCACGGAACGTGTTAGCCACAATACCATCCGTCCACTGTAAAAAAACCACCAGCATTAAGAACTATCGCATAGCAGAGTTTAACGTCAAGGAAAAAAAAAACCTTTGGAGTCAATGATTCAGATACGATAAGGGAGAGAAATGAACAACTAAGGGTTTAAAGTACTTGAACTAACCTCGTGCGAGACAGGATCAAACTGACCAAACAGCTGTCCCATAGTAATAGCCTTGGGGTTTATTACACGAAACCACACCTAACAATAAAACAACATCGTGTTACTGAGCCTCTCAATAACATGCGGACTCTAAAATTCAAAGCTTCACCGCGTTTCTCACTACCGTCAATCAAATGTTTGTAGGCTCTTCCCAGCTTCCGACTATGTTGTCTGAGCTGTGCGTAACGATTTGCTTTGATTGGCACGCGCTTGGTAGTAGTCGGAAGCTGGGTGGAGCCGACGAACATTTGATTGACGGTAACGAAAAACGCATTACAAAATAAAGGAAAACAAAGTAAAGCATTGATCCGTATTAGACTGCGCCAAAAAGAGGACATGTAACTATTACTGCTCAACCTCAAAAAGGCAGCTTCCTTCAGTCAGTCAATTGAACTGTGAGTTAGTTCTTATCGAAACAAAATCTTTTCACTCAAACGGAAGCTGAATTTATATTTTTAAATGACGATTCAGCATATTATAAAAGGAAAAGCTCGACTAAAATCAAGCAACTAGAAAGGGGATCTGTGATGTGAATATTCCACATGGTCAACATGGCTATTGACGTGATCACAGGCGCGTGGGCCCAACGATGACGACGACCACGTCGCGCAACATGGTGCGGGTCAAATTTTAGGTCAACCGAAGCATGCAGCTTTGGTTACAGCATACATATTTGATGTTATTATTTAGAAAACAGTCCTAAGAAATACCCGCGCTGATTGGTTAATAATCGTGTTTCATAGTCAGACTAATTGATCCCGTGAACATCGTCGAAGACACATATTAATTGTTTACTTTTTATAATGTTATTTCATTTTATCTTATTCTGCCACATGCTTATCTTTAATTTACACCGTCAATCAATTTTACGTGTTTCCGGTATGACGAAAATATGCTACACGTCTCAAAGTAAAATTCTCATTCTTGGTTTTCACGTGACTTAAGTTTTTACCTTTATCAGGTAAACGTCGTTTTTAAACATGTATCTATTGGTCTGTCTTCAGCTCGGTAGACCGCTTTGTTTTGAAAATAGAACACAATGCGTGACATCCGCATTGTTTCTGGGTAACATGTTACGTGCACGAAAATATCGATTCTCCTATGTTTTCGAGTTCTGAGTAACCAATATGTTGAGAGAAGCGCCTACGCGAATGTTTTCAAATTTAACATAGAAAATAAACGTTTTGAGAGAGCCAAAGTAAACTCCAGATGTTTCCACTGGTTTCCGGCCAACATGTTGGAATCCCTGAGACGCTCCAACATGGCGTCTCCATACTAAACAATATAATTTTCAGTGATACCTTTTTCCGAATAACTCGAGTTCGGAATATCGCACATCCCCAAAATTTTGGCACGTTGTTTATTTATTACTCTTCTACGACATGTCAATTTCTTGACTCGATTTATTGAATAGTATGCGATTTTATTTTTCACTTGCGTGATAATTAATTTTACTTGCGTGACGTGAAAACCACCAATTAGTACATCTTCTAAAAAATCGTCTTACGTTGTGTCGTTTTCTGCTTTTATATTTTTCATTTTATATATGAAAAAGATGAAACATTTGAAAGAATCAGGTAAAAGCTGACGGTTCTGTCAATGTTGATGTGTTAAACTCAAGCAGTTACCTTTCTCATTGATGTACTTCCGGGATGTACTTGTAGTTTAGGCAAAATGACTGCCTTTATTGTAAATGTGTTTTTTAAGGCATTACATAAAGGAGTCGGCATACAAGTCAAGCAGCTTTTCAGGACTGTGGTTATATCTGGTTAATCTCTGTAGTATGGAGCAGCCAGGAGTATTTCTATCCCTTCCCCGAATGGAATGCTAGTCCATCGCAGGGTTACCCCCAGCGGTAAATTTTGCACTTGAACCGGCTAACAGCAACACATTTAGAAGAAATAAACTGATCATATCAAGATCTCAATTGTTTTTCTGATTATAACTTCCTTCAATAAGAGACAATTGTGTACCTTTCTTCGCACTGTCATCGCCACTAACCATGTTGTTACTCACTTCGAATAAAAATTTCACGGGCACGTTGGCCGTCATATTTCGCCTTAAAGTCAATTCCTTTGGCAAGTTCCACTTTTATGACTGTAAACAGTGCCCTCAATTATACTTGGCTTCGAACAAGCTCAAAATACAACACAAAACAAAACTGCAAATTAGCAAGGAAAACATTTAAAAACTCACTTCAACTGAGCGTTCCTATCATGTTATTTGGTTTCAATTTCTTTGGGAAGGTATTGTTGCTTATATAAGACATTGGATTGAAATAATCACTGTACGTCTCTGATTCCACGTTTGTTGAATTCGTCACTGTAGCTAAAAAGCCTCCGATAAAAGGCATTGACCGAAATCACTCGGAATGTTTCACTCCAAAGGTTTCCACTATAAACTCTTCCAATTGACCAACAGCACTGGATAACAGTTGAAATAAGTTCACTGTTAAGGTAATTCCCTTGAAATTGTTCTACTATCAAACTTTTTTTGAAACTTGGCGTAATGAACATTCATGGTATGAACATTATAAAAATGCAATAAAAAAATGGGGTCACCGTGCTGGTTTACGCGTCAGCAAGCTCTTAAAATGAGGTATTTTTACTGGTTGCGCGTTAAAAGTTCGAATCACCTTCATACAGAATTAAATCTTGGTTACTTGAAAGAAATAAAGTTTTGTCTTGAAAATAAAGCTTCATTTATTGGCATAAGCAGTATTGCTTCATTTAAGCCGTTTTTGATTGCCTGGTTGCGGTAATATTGCACTTTTTCGGACAGTTCCATGGCTAACTTGAAGTCCTCGCCTTGGCCAAAATACACCCAGTTGGGAAATATTTTCCAAAAAAAATCACGTTCTACTATCAAACTTTTTTTCCTCTTCAAATATGTTTTTCATTAGACTGTTCTTAGCAAATACCTAAAAGAAAAATCGGGGGTCACCGTGCTCGTTTAAGAGAAAAAGAGAATTTATTCCGTTATCGAGCTTAGTTTGAGGGAAATCTCTTGCGTTTTGCACGTGCACGTGCTCGTGCGCGCGCGCTGATGACGCGAAAATCGTGCGCAGTAGGGATGCGCAATGCAATACTAAGGAATTACCTTAAGTCAACCTCAAGTTTCCACTCAAAAACCTGGCAGCACCAACAGTCTTCTGATCAACCAAGAACAGAATCTTCTGTCGTTTAAAAGACGCAAGGAAAACAAAGCACACACGCAATGTCTTCTGGGTAGCTATTGCACAATTTAGTCATTTTTCGACGCAGTCATAAAATGCGAACGGGGCCGTCTCCTGGGTTCCGCTACGACCAACCCAGTAATAAACTAATGTTTTCACTGCTTTTGTTTTGTGTAGTTTGAGATTATCGAAACTCGAAATAGAAGGCCTAACAATATAAATAGAAAGCTCCACCGCAAAAGTTATAACATTCAAATCAATATTCCGCTTATCCTTGGTTAACTGGGTTAACTTAATCGGACTTTGAACAGCCCAGGAGCTCCGCTTTTAGACTTGGCTACATCTATATATATATATATTAATTTGAAAAACTGGTAATGAAAAACCCATTTTAGGGAGTAACAAGAAATGTTGCATGCATTTATGTATGGATGGATGAATGAATGGATGCATGTATGTAAGGGGAAATAAAAATATTGCTCGTTATGAATTTTTTAGAGGCCTCAATTAATTTCTTGCTACTACGGAGAAACTCTGAACTGTTTTTAATTCCGTGTAGCTTTTCAGTATGCACAACTTTTTGATTAAGTGTTAGTTATATCCCATGCCAATACTTCATTGCTATCTTTTGTGGGTAGTTAGGTTGGTTTTATGAGACAAAGATCAGTTTTATACATTAGTATCAATCTCTTATTATAGCGTTAAGTTTTTTAGATAGGAAGATGCCTGATCAGTTACCTTGTTTACATTTTCATCGTCATAACCCTTATCCGTCAGTGCATTCAGTGTCTCAGCCAGTACTTCCAGTACCTTAGTCTTCCCGGAGAATGGATCGCCCACCATCATAAAGCTACAAAATGAAATACCGTCACACAATGATACAGTACAATATCCCAAGCGGTAAAATGAAGACAAGCAAACTCCAGCCTATTTCTTACCCATGCCGAACAATCATCATTTCATAAGTTTGGATAATCTTTTCACTGAAGAAATCAACCATCTGGAGATTCTTTTTGGAACATATCTAAAAAAAGGTAACGAGGACAGTTAACTGGAACAAACATAAACAGACAAAGATTGTCAAAAGACAATCGTTCGTCTTTAATTGTTCCTAAATTCTTAGCAGAAAAAAACTGACCTCTTTGGCTGTGTCAAGGAAGGTACCATAGTCGGCCTTTGGCAAAGCCACACCAGGAAACAAGTCAGAAATGATTCCTTCAAACAGTGGGATATCATGAGAAAGAAACTTGGGCAGATTGACATCCATGATTGATCTCAGCAACAGTACATTCTCGTCATCTGTAGGATACTTGAGCTTCAGGTTACCGGCTGCTGCCAACACCGCTTTGACTGCACGCATGCCATAGTCGTAGTGGAACTGGGATGACAACTGTTGATCAATAGGTATTATTCAGCCTCTCTCCAAAATAATAACTATTAGCTACATTACAAATTTGACTTCTTCCAAAAGGGTTGCTTGAACATCAGCAACGAGGGATTTAAAAAGGAAATAGAGAATGATTAGGCTGTTTTAGATGACCGAGGAGATCATTTTATTACTGCATCAAAGTTTTACTGCATTACTGCAACTCCTTTTCGCAGGTTTGTTTCCCAAATCAAATAATAAATTGTCAGCTCAGAATATGAACTGGGACAAATGCAAACTAGGTTGGTATACGATCTCGTTTTATTGCTGCACTGTATTAGCAGTTTCAATTCCGCATTTCGCAGTAGTAGACAAATAACCGGTACTGAGGCACGGGCATGTTAACGTATGTATGTGGGATGTAGCGTAACAGATTGTATGTAACGTTTCAAATCGATAAAAATTAATACAAAAAAGGTTTGTTTAACAATATAGTAACGATAAACGTTATTCCCTATTTAAGTATGAGACAACAGTTGAAATGGTGCAACATGCTACTGTTTAGTTACAAGTTAAAACGTCGTGAGAATCATTTTAATATTGGCGGAATGCAACTTTAGGCCAAGAAATGGTCAGCACACATTAGCAAATACATAGACTTGCCACAAATCGACCTTTGCTTTATCCTGCTTTGGCCAGGGAAGTATTATTGGAAAGGACTTTTAAAAGTCTAGCAGCTACTCTGACCTGCTCTGAACACAGTTTGTAGGTGGTAACGATCTTTACTGACAGATTACGAGCATCTACAAATCCATAGGAGTACAACATGATTTCTCCAATCAGGGCATAGTCTGGTACCATCATGGCTACAGTGCGGAACAACACCTAAACAGCACCATAACATACAATTATCATGAAAATGCCACCGAAACTTTATTAAGAATTTAAAATCAAATGTAAACAACAATATGAGCTCAACAAAACATTATCATTATCATTATCATTACTTGGCACCATTAGGTCTATCATACCACATCCCCACCGTACCACTTACTTTCAATGAACTCTTCCAGTTCGCCTGTTTGCAACCATTTATTAGTGGTGTTCATTTATTACAATATCAAGAATAAAAGCCACGTCAGCTCTAGATGATTTTCATGTGAGTCTACTGTCCAGGTCGAGTTAATATTTGGAAATGCTTGTTTCCAGGAGGGAGGAGAACTGGAGTACCGGGGAAACCCTTAGAAGAAGACGAAAACCATATAATATAGTGTATTTGTAACCTGTCTGTGGTCTAATAAAAAATAAACAAATTACAAAAAAAAAATATAATATAGTGTATAAGTGGTTACTATCACACCATCATTTGAAATTGCCCGATAACAAATCTGACAGTAAGAGAAAGTAGAACAAAAACGTAGATCTGTATCGTCACACTAAAAGCCAAACCATTAGTTGTTTCAACATGTATATTTTAGCATTCCTCATTTTCTGTGTCAGTGGCTAAGACACAGTATTCACAACTATCTCAATTACAAAATAATCTGAACATGAGTTGATTGTATTGTACCTTGAGGTTATCAGGAAGTTCTGATCGTCCTGCATAACCAGGATTCATCGTAATAGCCACAAAACAATTGGAGTTTAAGTTCAGCTCCGTTCCTTCAAAAACAAACCTATCCTGATGAGCGGCTATACCACGCTGGATACACAGAATCTATCAAACAAACCAATATCAAACATTTAATATTCCGCTGATAGCTTGGGACCAGTGACGTGCCAAAAAAGGTACAGGGATAGATTATGCCTTGTTCAGATGTATGTCTGGCCCTAGCCTCAGAACACAGAGTATGTCGTCAAAACGTGTATCAATTACCAATTAGATTTGCTCAGTTCGCAGATTCTGAAAACAGGCAAGAATGATTACCTGTTGGGCTACCACTGAAA
>JAHPZR010034271.1:0-20720 GCA_019787425.1 Platygyra sinensis
CAAACTGAGCGTCTCTACTTTAAATGGACGGCAAAAACCTTTTTACACTGTAACAGGAGAAGATGCTCTCTGCCTCTTGGGAGTGAGGAACTAACAGTCTCCTTTTGAGTTGAAAGCAAACGCTCAGTTTCCAACAGCATTGAAAAAGTGAAAGTGTACTGATCCCCACTTGTTCGTTTATCTACCACTTGAAGGTGTTTTCGCATTTCAACGAATTATAAATAAGATGAAAGAAATTGACTTGACGGCTTTGTTTTCCCAAAGACAAGCGGAAGCCAATTCAATACACAAAGGATGCAGGTTGTCCCAGTTTTTATCAATTCAAGATTTACATGCGTACACAGCTGTCTAAGTTTTAGATAAGGCTTTAGAAATGCAAAATTAGTTTGGAAACCTTTTATTCTTCACTTATCATTTATTTTGAAACCACACAACAAACTATTAACACGAGCTCATTTTTGTCGCTACCTTAACTATTAGAAAGAGGTCTTTTTTCCCAAAAAACGACATAGTTTTCTCCAGAAAAGACAATTGCGAGAGATTTGTTTTCGTTATTTCAAAGTTGCGCAATATATTATGAACGGGCATAAGACTTTGCCAGCTCGAATTGAAACATGTCGATTCATTTCTTTCAGTCGCTACGTGTTGACAAAAAAACCATCTTAAATTGTCTAACTTTGACAACAGTTCTAAGTTCCGTTCTCCACGAAAATTATTAAAGTATTTCAAGGACGGAAATTATTTTACGATAGCCATGAGATATTTCACACTGAAACCTATAGCTAAAATTTGATAGTGTGTTTCTGACCTAAATTATCCAAAACTGAGAAATCCACGGAAAAATATTAAAATTTTCTCCAAATTCTTGTCACATTTCTAATATGTCAATAACTAAGATTTGTTTATTATTTTAAAGCCTTAAATACATACAACGCAACCCCATCTTTATTGTAGGTTGAATGAACCAATTCCGGCATAAAAATGATATATTAAACAGTTAAATAAGGTACGTTTATACATCGCTGAAAAACTTGTCAACAGCTAAATTAAAACTGAAAATTTGATAACGTGGTTTTCAACCGATTTAAATTATATATGGGGGGGAAACAAAGGTAATGATCGATTAATACTTGAATTTGTTAATTATATTGCGTCTAAGGCCCTGATCACCTTTGAAGTTGTTTGTTTAATACGAAGAAATAATTTCCTCTAATGTGTCCGACAACATAATCAAGCTTTTCATCAAAATGTTGTATGCAGGTAAATGAACATTTTTACGATCTTAAGTTGATTGGATCCAACAAATAAGGTTTGAATTGCTAGCATTAAACATTTAATTCTACCTGGGAACCAAAATCATTAGCAGCGATGCATGTTTAAAAGAACTTTGAAGAAAACTAAAGCATTAGGCATTTTCTGAGATTTGGATGTATAAAACTGATTAATAAAACTTTTGGGTCTAAACTTCGCATAGTGTGCTATCTAATTTTCGATAATTTGCAATTTTTGACACTGAAGTCGAACCCGGTTTCAGTGAGGCTGATATCTACAACAATCCAATCCAAATTACACAAAAAAGGCTGGGTTTTTTACTACTGTCAGATAACTTGATCAAACAAGTCACAGGCTACAAGTCACGTTCTTTTTAAATGTTTTTCTGTTGTCATTTGTTTGCATTTATGTTGTTTTGTTTTTTGTTTCCTTTCAGGTCCGATGATGTAAAAGAACTGCGCATTCGGAAACCGCACACCAAAACTAACACATCCGAAAAACAAAAAGGCCATCCGCTATAACCTGAGAATGGCTACAGGAAAATTTTCAGTCTAAAATTGGCAGAAAAATAAGACTATTTAGCCTCGGTGGGAAAATCAATATACTTTTAAAAAGAGAGTTTACAGGGGTTCGTAAGTTCAGATCCTGGAAACTAGAGACAGTATTCACTTTCATTAAGATTCAGTCTGGAGCCGAGACGTGCACGCTTGTATAATTTGAATATCATTGTTAATATTGTTTAAGCATGGCAATAATCCACGCTTTGGTGGAAACGTTTGTTTTAAAAATCATGAAATCATTTGATAAATTGCATAGACTATAATCGTTTAACGTTTTCTTGCATAAAATCCTCAACAGCTAAGCTGTAAAAATATCCCATCGTCTATCAGTCGCTTGTCTTACTGTTACCGGACAATGATGCGTAGAATCAAGAGAATATTTACACGGGTGTTCACTCTGGTGTCGCTACAACCTAAACCTGAACCCCACTTAAGAGGCTTATCAATTCAATATTCAACTCTGGTTTATAGACCTAGGAGTATTTCTACTTCTCCTGGTAAGAAGGGCAAGCTAGAACAACCGACAGAAAAGAAAAAAAAATAAACAAATAGGATTCATGCGATTGCACAAGCGAGCTCAGCACCCCAGAAACTTCATTTTTTTGGAATTATCCGATGCATTCTTTATATTTACATTGGTGGTTATAAAAAAAATTGATAAAAATATACTAGGCATCTAGGTGGGACATAGGACGTTCAGTTAACAAAGATTTTCAAGAACATAAAGAGGTGTGGGGTTTCCGAATGCGGAGTTCTTTTACATCATCGGACCTGAAAGGAAACAAAAAACAAAACAACATAAATGCAACAAATGACAACAGAAAAACATTTAAAAAGAACGTGACTTGTAGCCTGTGACTTGTTTGATCAAGTTATCTGACCAGTATTAAAAACCCAGCCTTTTTTGTGTAATTTGGATTGGATTGGTTTAGATATGGCCTCACTGAAACCGGGTTCGACTTCAGTCAGGCCAAAATTGCAAATGATCGAAAATTAGATAGCACACTATGCGAAGTTTAGACCCAAAGTACATCGAGTTTTAATAATCAGTTTTACACATCCAAATCTTAGAAATGCCTAAAGCTTTAATTTTCTTCAAAGTTCTTTTAAACATGCATCGTTGCTAATGATTTTGGGTTCCAGGTAGAATTAAATGTTTAATGCTAGCAATTCAAACCTTATTTGTTGGATCCAATCAACTTAAGATCGTAAAAATGTTCATTTACCTGCCTACACATTTTGATGAAAATCTTGATTATGTTGTCGGACACATTAGAGGAAATTATTTCTTCGTATTAAACAAACAACTTCAAAGGTGATCAGGGCCTTAGACGCAATATAATTAACAAATTCAAGTATTAAATCGATCATTACCTTTGTTTCCCCCCATATATGATTTAAATCGGGTGAAAGCCACGTTATCAAATTTTCAGTTTTAATTTAGCTGTTGACAAGTTTTTCAGCGATGTATAAACGTACCTTATTTAACTGTTTAATATATCATTTTTATGCCGGAATTGTTCATTCAACCTACAATAAAGATGGGGTTGCGTTGTATGTATTTAAGGCTTTGAAATAATAAACAAATCTTAGCTATTGACATATTAGAAATGTGACAAGAATTTGGAGAAAATTTTAATATTTTTCCGTGGATTTCTCAGTTCTTGGATAATTTAGGTCAGAAACACACTATCAAATGTTTAGCTATAGGTTTTAGTGTGAAATAACTCATGGCTATCGTAAAATAGTTTCCGTCCTTGAAATACTTTAATAATTCTCGTGGAGAACGGAAACTTAGAATTGTTGCCAAATTTAGACAATTTAAGATGGTTTTTTTTGTCAACACGTAGCGACTGAAAGAATGAATCGACATGTTTCAATTCGAGCTGGCAAAGTCTTATGCCCGTTCATAATATATTCCGCAGCTTTTGAAATAACGAAAACAAATCTCTCGCAATTGTCTTTTCTGGAAAAACTATGTCGTTTTTTGGGAAAAAAGACCTCTTTCTAATAGTTAAGGTAGCGACAAAAATGAGCTCGTGTTAATAGTTGGGTTTCAAAATAAATGATAAGTGAAGAATAAAAGGTTTCCAAACTAATTTGCATTTCTAAAGCTTTATCTAAAACTTAGACAGCTGTGTACGCATGTAAATCTTGAATTGATTAAAACTGGGACAACCTGCATCCTTTGTGTATTGAATTGGCTTCCGCTTGTCTTTGGGAAAACAAAGCCGTCAAGTCAATTTCTTTCATCTTATTTATAATTCGTTGAAATGCGAAGACACCTTCAAGTGGTAGATAAACGAACAAGTGGGGATCAGTACACTTTCACTTTTTCAATGCTGTTGGAAACTGAGCGTTTGCTTTCAACTCAAAAGCTGACTGTTAGTTCCTCACTCCCAAGAGGCAGAGAGCACCTTCTCATTGTTACAGTGCAAAAAGGTTTTGCCGTCCATTTAAAGTAGAGACGCTCAGTTTGTGAAACATAGGCTCTGTTTACAGATGACAAGGTTGTTGTAGAATTTTTTTCCAGCAGTCTGCTTCAGTCGCGATTCACAGAAAAAAAACGGCTTGATAGATTCACTACCATAACGTCACCAGAATATCATTTACTGCACGGACGCAAGAAAGATCCTTAATTTCTAGTACACAGCGATCAGGGATTTTCTCGACAAATTTCAGCATCTATGTTCTTTCCGATCTGAGCGGAGCTTGAACTAAAACGGAACACGAGACATATTTAAAGAAATGACCGTTGAACTATCTTTGAGCACATCTCTCCAGGTAGTGTTTTGTCTGGCCCTCATGTTTGTTATCCTAACAGGAAATTCGTTCGTGGTTGCGGCGTATTCTTCAAACTTCAGGCTTCGAACTGGCACCTACATGTTTCTCGTCAGCTTGGCTATCTCTGATTTGCTGGTGGGATGTGTTTCTTTGCCTCTGTATATGTACATCAGCCTAAAAAACATCCAGAGAGGTCCTTTGAACACGTTCTTTTTATCTTTCGACATTTTCAGCGCGCTGGCTTCCATTTTTCATTTGACAGCCGTCAGTCTGGAGCGCTGTTTGGCGATTTCCCGGCCGTTTGTTCATGGGGCACTCTCTACAAAACATTACTCTTTGGCTATCTGCGGCGTGTGGATGACAGCTTTTGCAATAGCGGGTATTCGACCTGCTATGGACCAATCCTCGAGTAGCAACCCGCACAGAATTTACACACCATTTCTCCTGCTCGTGGGTTATGTTGGGCCAGGAATTCTCATCAGCGTTGTCAACTATTCCATTTTTAAAGTGGCTCGTACGCTCATTGCGAATCTCCCAACAATGCAATGTGTGGAAGAAAGCACTAAATTACGTAAAAACATAAACACACAACGACGTACAGCTCTCACGTTGACATTTGTCACCGCCCTGTTTCTCGTTTCGTGGTTGTCATTCTTTGTAATGAGTACAATCTCCGTATTTTGCGTGCAGTGCTTATCTATGCAGAATATAGGGGCTTTCCTCATCTTTGCAAAATGGCTGCAGTATTGCAACAGCGCTATGAACCCGTTAGTGTATGCCTTTCGTGATACCGAAATGAGAAAATCATTCCTCAGGCTTCTCCAACCGTGCAGACGCGCGTTGGCGACTCGGCGCCGTTGGCGCGTTGAGCCAATTGACATGTCCCTAGAGCAAGCAACTACAAGATTCCGGGACGACAACAAAACTACGATGGAAATGGAATCACAGCCATAAACACAAGAAGTCAAACGGATATAAGATTCACTGTAAGTTTCAATAACTTGTTCAAACACTCAAGGTTTGTAAATAGTCTGCGAGAAGTCGATCAATGCTAGCAATGTACCGGCCGTTCGAATTAGGAGAACGTTGGAACATTTTAATTTCAACTTCAAGCGTAAAATGGATTTTTAACCTCTGCTTGAAGAGCAAAAAACAATTTCTATGTTATTTCTACTGCCTTTATATCGTATGCTTAACAGTCAATTCGGAGGCTCAGACGGGAAAATGTTGCTTAGAACACCTTAGAACTCTGAGGTAATGGCATATAGAGCAACTCCGGTGAGACAAGCAAAACTGGCCTAATGTTTATTATTCTTCCGTCCTGTTCGACTTAACTGCCGAAAGCCAAGAATTATCAATATATCTCACCCCATCGAAGTTTGTCTCGCTGAAAAAAAATTGATAACAACTGATATCTGTGAAAATGTAACAATGTTGTGATTGGGGGATTACAGGTGTCCGATCTGAATCACCTTGTCTGATTACAGGTGTCCGATTCCAGCTTTGCAGATAATTAGTGATAAATCCAGCAGCTTATGCACCAATCACATTTGAGGAAATTGTAATTGTTATGATTAGTTAAATAAATAATAGGCTTAACGAATCAGTGAAGGAAGGAATTTGTTTAAAATTAACCGTTGTGCATCACCTTTTTGCGAGTGCGGTCTTGACACTGAATCGGTGAAACACTTCTTTTTGTTTTGCCCCAGGTGTGCCGCCCAACGTAATCTTCTCCTTACCTCCGCTGCTAATATTCTAGGTGAAACGTGGTCATCCAGCAGCGATGCTAAAAAACTTAATTTTCTTTTGTACGGCGTTAAATCTTCAAATTATGATATCAACTGTGCACTATTTCGTTAAGTCCAGACTTTTATAATCAATACTAATCGCTTTTCGATGGCCACTGTTTAATTAATACATTTGTAATTATGTAAATTATTTGTTGTAACTTTGTGTGCTGTTTGTGTCTGTCTGTTTCTTTAGCCTGATTATTGTATTATTGTAAGCCCCCTTGATAAGCCTAGGTGCTTTTGGGGCAAACAATGGAAAATATGTTTAAATAAAAAAAAAGGAACCCCAAATACGTATCGTACATCTGTTTCTAAAAATTGTTCAAGATGCATACTGATCTTGTATGATAACTTTGGTATAATTCTCTTACAGCTGTCAGTTTGGCTTTCACAAGACTAGGAATCAGTTAATTTACGTCAGTGCAATTACAAGACTCCATGCATACAAAAATGAAACACAATACAGTATAAAATGATACAGAAACGAAACGCGAAAACAGCACTCAAGAATACCAGCTCCTAATTGATCTCAGCTGCTCCCTTAAGTTCAGCTGATCGTTTTTTTCATCGGGATAAATAAGGGTTTTATTATTATTATATTTGATGATAATGATGATGACGATGATAAGATTTTACCCTTTGTGCTTGCGCTATCTCTATTTGTTTGGTTATATACGGTCTATTACGCCTGAACTTACCATCTTGCGTCACTATTGTCAACTTAGTTGTAACTTTTTTTCTCTTGTTTAACAAGATTACTATCTGATCTAACCACAAGAGCACAACAGGAGCTCATAAGTGTCTTGCAAGTTTACAAGCCTCGTACATACAGGAAATGCTCTGGGACTCTTTTCAAGTTTTTACTTGCTTGTCACACGCCTTGTTTTTCTCGGAGACCGAAAAACGCGCCTGGCGTTTGCGTATAAATAGGAACGCAGTGAGGCATGCAATACATGATATTACAACGCCGCTGACCGCCAAAATGATGGTCAGATTGAGGTAGTAGGGCTTCTTGTCTATTCTTCTTGTCTCGTGGAAACGATCTGAAACAGAAAAAGAAATAGTTGTTAGTTTTGTAAGATGCCTTTGCCCTTTTTAATAAGTGTGTCAGGGATTTTATTTGTCATGTTGTGTGGTTAATCGGAGTCTCTTTCTCTTCTAAGGACACAGTCACTACACTAACTTACACCTAGTCCCCTGTAAATACGATAATGAGTTGGGAGAGGAGTGCTACTGTAATTTCCGGGGTCCCAGTGTTTGAGAAAGCGATGAATCTTATCTTAGATGATCATGGTTAACTTTACTCGATTGATTAAGGTCCAGTTCTCACTACGCCAAAGAAATTTGATAGCGGCTTTTCAGGGTCGCCGCAAAACTCTCCGGAACGTCTCACAGGATTAGCTGACAAAATGATATACAAACAACAGTAACAATTGACCCTAACCCTAAAACACTAGAGCTTCGAGTTAACAAGATGCAATGAAATTAGAGGTTCTAGAGAGCTTCATGACAACAGGCTTTTCAACGCATTAAATGTTTTCAGTCCACACTACGCGGGAGAAATTCAGTGAAGACGTAAATCACATTATCGTGACCTCATCGTATTCGACAAACTGCGTTGTTCAAGGGGCTCAGTCACGGCATCTTGAGTTATTTTGAACAACGAAAAAATAACCGTTAAATTGAAGGAAACCTAAAAATAACACTTTATAAAGATAGAAAAACATCAAAGGGATAATAATAAATCATACAGGAACAAGGATGGTTAAGGATGGAGAAGATTGACACGGATTACAAACAACGAATTTGAAAAGTTTAGCTAAGCTTTTCAAACGTGACTGAGCCCCTTTAAGTAGTGTTTTCCGTCCAAACTAAAACGCTGGGACTAGGAGTAATTCTACGCCCTCCAGCATAATATTCTAGTCCATTTTAAGGTTGCCCCCCCCCCCCCAAGTGTTTAATATGCCGGTAGCTATTTATACACGTGGGTGGGGCGAGGCACTGTAAGAGTAAAGTGTCTTGTCCAAAGAACACCGTGACAATGTTCCCGGCCAGGGCTCGAACCAGGACCGCTCGATCCAGAGTCGAAACGCACCAACCATGAAGCCACTACGTTTCTATCCCTCAAAGATATAATCCATCCAAACTTAATTAGATTAGCTGTTAGAGTATTACATACCATTGTCGTCTGTCTCTTTCTCCCCTCTCACAGAATAGTAAGGACCCGTTGTGACGCGGTACACCACAGAGTCTAATAATGATCGTCTTTTCCTTGTGTTAGGCTTACATTCATCATCAGATGGACATTCGCAGTCAGAATTTGCAGTATTTCCCAGACAAACCTTGAATTCACAGTGCATGTAAACTGACTCTCCTGCGTCAGCTTGAAAGTAACGAAATGATTGGATTGTGAAGTTTTCTTGTTTGCTGTCGTTGGCGCATGCGTACGATAATGTGTCACCTGCGTCTTGACTCACAGTGTTGTTACCGCAACTAAGTTGGAAAAGAAAATAAATACAATCGTTTAAAATAACAATTTTCAAGTGCAGCTTAAGCTACGTATCAAGGAGGTATGCTTTTAGAATGTTTTCTGTTTTTGGCTCAAAATCGTCTCTCCACGAATGGTTTGTAACTTGCGTGATTGGAAATTCTTTGTTTCTGAGTCAAGAATTGAATAAAAAATTTAGTAAATTTTGTTGAGTATTTCTGTACACATGATGAGTTCAGTGTATATCTGACGTTACTTTTATATTGCTATGCGAATACTCTATACAATTCATTCGGTCATTAAGATGGTCTCAGTCGTGTGTTACAAGCCACAAGAACACAAGAAAACACACACTTTTAAAAGTCTCAAGACTTAAGTGTGTTTTTTTGTGTTAATATTTTTTCGTTGAAATTTCCAATTTTGTGCCTGATGGATTAGTTTTTGGCTCCTTTTACAGATAACGGCAAACCCCATTGAGACCCTCCAGTTAGTATGCGTAGCCCTCAACCATTCTGCCTCTCCCTTATGATCTGTTGTGCAAGAGAGTGCCTCACCCCTCCCCCCCCCCCCTCTCCGGGCTCACATCAGATGCAGTCTGTCTGAGCACCTCTGAACCTGCAGTGTTCTTCTCGTTCAATGAAATCAAAAGAAACATTTTTTAACGTCTGTTGTTTATTATCATTAAAATAATGGAAACAGATTGATGGAACTACCAAGTAATGTCCTTACCCATTTTGTATAAACAAAACTTTTCCATCATTAGAATCTGGATCGTTTTGTTTTGATGAGTGACAGCTTAGTATGAAAAGGTCAAGGTTGGGCATGGCGCTTGAAGTCACGACCAACGCCCTGAAATATAACACTTGATCCAACTTAACTGGGTTGACAAGAGGCGTGCTAAAATCAGCATCGTGGAAAATGTTAAGTGTGAAGGTGAAAAAGGCGGAGTCTGAAGAATAGAAGAAAGAAACAGTTACTAATGTTTGATTCCCTTTCAGATTTAACACCCTACTGATGATGAAGATTCAGTTACGTTCCGTTTTACTAAAACCCTTCAAAAGTGATTTATTTGCTAAAATATGCCGTTCACAGAGGATGCAGATTTTTCTTGATGGAATGCTCTGCTATCAAGTAGTCATAAACCTTGGCTGATTTTCATACCATTCCTCAGTATCCTGGTGCAATTGGAAATTGAAGATGTTTTTTTTCTCGTGTTACCGAACCAGAGCAAGCTTGCTATAAATGCCTTTCTGATGCTTTTTTGTTCGTTTTGCCTCACTAGTAAAGAGAACCCAGCCTGAAGAAAACTTTTGGAGCACGGCGAGAACCCGAGGCAACAACAATCTCAACCCATATATGGTATTGGGTCTAAATCAAACCCGAGCCACGTTGGTGCGAGGCGATCCCTCTCACCACTGCGCCATCCAACGATATCCTACCTGTGTCATTGTCCCCGCGTGTTATAAGCGGTACGAAGTTGGCAGTCACCGTGTCGTTGTTCACGTACACGCACGAGGCGTCAAACATATGATCCACGGCTTGTATTGGGTTACTACCAGTCGGTAACACACGGATTTTGAACACGTATAGAATATCATTGTCTCTTTCCTCAGACATGGAGGAACAGTTTCCCACAGGCAAGTTGGTGTACGTTACGGTCTGTCCGGAGAACGTCGGCTCGCACTCTTCCTTGTCGTTGATTCGCCAATCGCTTTCGCTAAACTCGCCAATGTCAATGACATTCATTATGGTGATGGTGACGGTGTGGTTATCGTTACATACCACAGAACCCGTTTGAGTACCTGTCGAATACAAAAGCTGATAAATTTTCACAGATATTAACTGTACTCCCTCTATTTATTGTGTTCATGCAGGGTAGTTTGCGTTGGCTTAAGGGCAACTGAAAAACGCGTCGGAACCGCGAGGACGGCTCCGCTTCTCATTTTTCAACTGAACTTGAAGTTATCTTCTGAAAGTGTATTAGCCGAAGCTAAGAAAGCATTACTACATCTCATTTGCACTTGAAAGAACTTCAACTTAGTGATAAAGATACTGAAATTATCTGCTGTGGCGAGTTTGTGAGGCTGCAACGCAGCCTGATGAAACAAATTAGAGAGGAAGGATTATTACTTGTCATATATAAATTATAACGTAAGCAATATTAAATGTTAAGGGTCTTTTAATCATGGAAGCTGATTAACTGGCTAGAAAAAGTGACCAGAAAAACGTCCTGGGCTCTTGCTCGAGGAAGTACAATAGGGAACTCAGGGAAGGATCTAGGGGGAGGGTGCTTTGGGTGCGCAACCCCCTCCCCCCCTGATGATGAAGCCTTCTTCTTGTTTACCTCACCGGTCAGTGACGTCATTCCTTAGAGGTGCACCCCCTCTTAAGGAAAATCTTGGATCCGCTCCTGGAGCTTAAACAATGACGACGGTGATACCAAGGTCGAAGTTATTTCACGTGACCTCTAAGTTTCGCAGTTACCTATACCTGTTCAGTACGTCGAGTGGTTTAAAACCTTACTGCCGGAAACTAAAGATCAATTCCAGAAGAAAATACGAAAAATTAGCGACCGTGGATAACGTTTGTCAAAAAAACACATAAAGTCATTTCACGTTGTTGTTTTGCACAGACGGTTACGAAATGTACAAAAACTCATAATGCACTTGCACAGCCATTGTTCTGCTCATCATTTAAATCTTTTCTTTAGATGACGTTCTCGTTGCCGTGGCAGTCGTGGTTTGTTTAAAGCTCTCTTATGATCTTCTTGAGTTCGAAGGCTTAACTGACCTAAGCTTATGCTCTTTGAAAGCTCGGAAAAAATGGTAAAAGAATCCAGTTTACTGCAGAAATCATTGCCGCGTTTCCGCCAACGAAAACTGTCTCATTAACTCAACAAAGTCTATCCTACATGCACAGATTTCCGTACCGTTCATCTGGCTCTTAAATTGCTTAAGTAATTTGTAAATTAAAGCGGCAAGTTGTATAAAGAACTAGCACTATTGTGTTACACAACTGTTTGTAAGAATATCATGCTCGCTTTAATGGAAACTTTGCTTGACTTTGTTCAGTTTTTAATCAGTGCGGCTGGCTCGTCAGGTATTACTGAAATTCTTTTTTCAGCGAAATTTGACGGTTAATTCTTTATACAAGGAATTAGGATATTAAAAGCAAGATTTGAAGGTGATCTGATAAATTGCTACCCATAGGGATTTTATGTGCCTTTAGTGTATTATCTAATTTAAAAACGATGATAACACCGTTTAAAACTGCATAGAAGAGTGCCGCGAGGATAACGCTTTTTCCTGCAGTAAAAGTTGAAATGCCTGACTGATATGCCGCAAGAGCATGATCTGCCTCATTTTCTCTTGTACCCCATTAGCTCTGACTGATAGTTACAGCCGCTATGAGCTCGGGATTTCTTTTCCACACTAAGGGGCCGTTTCTCGAAGGTCCCGAAAAGTTTTCGTACTCAGAAAGCCAAAGCAAAATCTTGAACCTTATGATAACAGGGCTATTTTATTCACATAATTATTCTTCACATTAAGAGACGTTCCCTTCATACAAGAAGTTTCAACGTATACACGGTTTACCCGTTTTTAGATATAGAAAAGTTGCTAGGGCAAATCTCTCGGCACACTTCGTAAAACGTATATATTTACTTCATTTGCCTTTAAGGTTGAAGTTAAGTTGTTTAAGTCTTTTTCAATACATATTAATCATATTAATCTATAACCATTGCCGGCACAATTGATGACACTACATGGCACATAAAATCCCTATGGGTAGCAATTTATCAGATCACCTTCAAATCTTGCTTTTAATATCCTAATTCCTTGTATAAAGAATTAACCGTCAAATTTCGCTGAAAAAAGAATTTCAGTAATACCTGACGAGCCAGCCGCACTGATTAAAAACTGAACAAAGTCAAGCAAAGTTTCCATTAAAGCGAGCATGATATTCTTACAAACAGTTGTGTAACACAATAGTGCTAGTTCTTTATACAACTTGCCGCTTTAATTTACAAATTACTTAAGCAATTTAAGAGCCAGATGAACGGTACGGAAATCTGTGCATGTAGGATAGACTTTGTTGAGTTAATGAGACAGTTTTCGTTGGCGGAAACGCGGCAATGATTTCTGCAGTAAACTGGATTCTTTTACCATTTTTTCCGAGCTTTCAAAGAGCATAAGCTTAGGTCAGTTAAGCCTTCGAACTCAAGAAGATCATAAGAGAGCTTTAAACAAACCACGACTGCCACGGCAACGAGAACGTCATCTAAAGAAAAGATTTAAATGATGAGCAGAACAATGGCTGTGCAAGTGCATTATGAGTTTTTGTACATTTCGTAACCGTCTGTGCAAAACAACAACGTGAAATGACTTTATGTGTTTTTTTGACAAACGTTATCCACGGTCGCTAATTTTTCGTATTTTCTTCTGGAATTGATCTTTAGTTTCCGGCAGTAAGGTTTTAAACCACTCGACGTACTGAACAGGTATAGGTAACTGCGAAACTTAGAGGTCACGTGAAATAACTTCGACCTTGGTATCACCGTCGTCATTGTTTAAGCTCCAGGAGCGGATCCAAGATTTTCCTTAAGAGGGGGTGCACCTCTAAGGAATGACGTCACTGACCGGTGAGGTAAACAAGAAGAAGGCTTCATCATCAGGGGGGGAGGGGGTTGCGCACCCAAAGCACCCTCCCCCTAGATCCTTCCCTGAGTTCCCTATTGTACTTCCTCGAGCAAGAGCCCAGGACGTTTTTCTGGTCACTTTTTCTAGCCAGTTAATCAGCTTCCATGATTAAAAGACCCTTAACATTTAATATTGCTTACGTTATAATTTATATATGACAAGTAATAATCCTTCCTCTCTAATTTGTTTCATCAGGCTGCGTTGCAGCCTCACAAACTCGCCACAGCAGATAATTTCAGTATCTTTATCACTAAGTTGAAGTTCTTTCAAGTGCAAATGAGATGTAGTAATGCTTTCTTAGCTTCGGCTAATACACTTTCAGAAGATAACTTCAAGTTCAGTTGAAAAATGAGAAGCGGAGCCGTCCTCGCGGTTCCGACGCGTTTTTCAGTTGCCCTTAAGCCAACGCAAACTACCCTGCATGAACACAATAAATAGAGGGAGTACAGTTAATATCTGTGAAAATTTATCAGCTTTTGTATTCGACAGGTACTCAAACGGGTTCTGTGGTATGTAACGATAACCACACCGTCACCATCACCATAATGAATGTCATTGACATTGGCGAGTTTAGCGAAAGCGATTGGCGAATCAACGACAAGGAAGAGTGCGAGCCGACGTTCTCCGGACAGACCGTAACGTACACCAACTTGCCTGTGGGAAACTGTTCCTCCATGTCTGAGGAAAGAGACAATGATATTCTATACGTGTTCAAAATCCGTGTGTTACCGACTGGTAGTAACCCAATACAAGCCGTGGATCATATGTTTGACGCCTCGTGCGTGTACGTGAACAACGACACGGTGACTGCCAACTTCGTACCGCTTATAACACGCGGGGACAATGACACAGGTAGGATATCGTTGGATGGCGCAGTGGTGAGAGGGATCGCCTCGCACCAACGTGGCTCGGGTTTGATTTAGACCCAATACCATATATGGGTTGAGATTGTTGTTGCCTCGGGTTCTCGCCGTGCTCCAAAAGTTTTCTTCAGGCTGGGTTCTCTTTACTAGTGAGGCAAAACGAACAAAAAAGCATCAGAAAGGCATTTATAGCAAGCTTGCTCTGGTTCGGTAACACGAGAAAAAAAACATCTTCAATTTCCAATTGCACCAGGATACTGAGGAATGGTATGAAAATCAGCCAAGGTTTATGACTACTTGATAGCAGAGCATTCCATCAAGAAAAATCTGCATCCTCTGTGAACGGCATATTTTAGCAAATAAATCACTTTTGAAGGGTTTTAGTAAAACGGAACGTAACTGAATCTTCATCATCAGTAGGGTGTTAAATCTGAAAGGGAATCAAACATTAGTAACTGTTTCTTTCTTCTATTCTTCAGACTCCGCCTTTTTCACCTTCACACTTAACATTTTCCACGATGCTGATTTTAGCACGCCTCTTGTCAACCCAGTTAAGTTGGATCAAGTGTTATATTTCAGGGCGTTGGTCGTGACTTCAAGCGCCATGCCCAACCTTGACCTTTTCATACTAAGCTGTCACTCATCAAAACAAAACGATCCAGATTCTAATGATGGAAAAGTTTGTTTATACAAAATGGGTAAGGACATTACTTGGTAGTTCCATCAATCTGTTTCCATTATTTTAATGATAATAAACAACAGACGTTAAAAAATGTTTCTTTTGATTTCATTGAACGAGAAGAACACTGCAGGTTCAGAGGTGCTCAGACAGACTGCATCTGATGTGAGCCCGGAGAGGGGGGGGGGGGAGGGGTGAGGCACTCTCTTGCACAACAGATCATAAGGGAGAGGCAGAATGGTTGAGGGCTACGCATACTAACTGGAGGGTCTCAATGGGGTTTGCCGTTATCTGTAAAAGGAGCCAAAAACTAATCCATCAGGCACAAAATTGGAAATTTCAACGAAAAAATATTAACACAAAAAAACACACTTAAGTCTTGAGACTTTTAAAAGTGTGTGTTTTCTTGTGTTCTTGTGGCTTGTAACACACGACTGAGACCATCTTAATGACCGAATGAATTGTATAGAGTATTCGCATAGCAATATAAAAGTAACGTCAGATATACACTGAACTCATCATGTGTACAGAAATACTCAACAAAATTTACTAAATTTTTTATTCAATTCTTGACTCAGAAACAAAGAATTTCCAATCACGCAAGTTACAAACCATTCGTGGAGAGACGATTTTGAGCCAAAAACAGAAAACATTCTAAAAGCATACCTCCTTGATACGTAGCTTAAGCTGCACTTGAAAATTGTTATTTTAAACGATTGTATTTATTTTCTTTTCCAACTTAGTTGCGGTAACAACACTGTGAGTCAAGACGCAGGTGACACATTATCGTACGCATGCGCCAACGACAGCAAACAAGAAAACTTCACAATCCAATCATTTCGTTACTTTCAAGCTGACGCAGGAGAGTCAGTTTACATGCACTGTGAATTCAAGGTTTGTCTGGGAAATACTGCAAATTCTGACTGCGAATGTCCATCTGATGATGAATGTAAGCCTAACACAAGGAAAAGACGATCATTATTAGACTCTGTGGTGTACCGCGTCACAACGGGTCCTTACTATTCTGTGAGAGGGGAGAAAGAGACAGACGACAATGGTATGTAATACTCTAACAGCTAATCTAATTAAGTTTGGATGGATTATATCTTTGAGGGATAGAAACGTAGTGGCTTCATGGTTGGTGCGTTTCGACTCTGGATCGAGCGGTCCTGGTTCGAGCCCTGGCCGGGAACATTGTCACGGTGTTCTTTGGACAAGACACTTTACTCTTACAGTGCCTCGCCCCACCCACGTGTATAAATAGCTACCGGCATATTAAACACTTGGGGGGGGGGGGGCAACCTTAAAATGGACTAGAATATTATGCTGGAGGGCGTAGAATTACTCCTAGTCCCAGCGTTTTAGTTTGGACGGAAAACACTACTTAAAGGGGCTCAGTCACGTTTGAAAAGCTTAGCTAAACTTTTCAAATTCGTTGTTTGTAATCCGTGTCAATCTTCTCCATCCTTAACCATCCTTGTTCCTGTATGATTTATTATTATCCCTTTGATGTTTTTCTATCTTTATAAAGTGTTATTTTTAGGTTTCCTTCAATTTAACGGTTATTTTTTCGTTGTTCAAAATAACTCAAGATGCCGTGACTGAGCCCCTTGAACAACGCAGTTTGTCGAATACGATGAGGTCACGATAATGTGATTTACGTCTTCACTGAATTTCTCCCGCGTAGTGTGGACTGAAAACATTTAATGCGTTGAAAAGCCTGTTGTCATGAAGCTCTCTAGAACCTCTAATTTCATTGCATCTTGTTAACTCGAAGCTCTAGTGTTTTAGGGTTAGGGTCAATTGTTACTGTTGTTTGTATATCATTTTGTCAGCTAATCCTGTGAGACGTTCCGGAGAGTTTTGCGGCGACCCTGAAAAGCCGCTATCAAATTTCTTTGGCGTAGTGAGAACTGGACCTTAATCAATCGAGTAAAGTTAACCATGATCATCTAAGATAAGATTCATCGCTTTCTCAAACACTGGGACCCCGGAAATTACAGTAGCACTCCTCTCCCAACTCATTATCGTATTTACAGGGGACTAGGTGTAAGTTAGTGTAGTGACTGTGTCCTTAGAAGAGAAAGAGACTCCGATTAACCACACAACATGACAAATAAAATCCCTGACACACTTATTAAAAAGGGCAAAGGCATCTTACAAAACTAACAACTATTTCTTTTTCTGTTTCAGATCGTTTCCACGAGACAAGAAGAATAGACAAGAAGCCCTACTACCTCAATCTGACCATCATTTTGGCGGTCAGCGGCGTTGTAATATCATGTATTGCATGCCTCACTGCGTTCCTATTTATACGCAAACGCCAGGCGCGTTTTTCGGTCTCCGAGAAAAACAAGGCGTGTGACAAGCAAGTAAAAACTTGAAAAGAGTCCCAGAGCATTTCCTGTATGTACGAGGCTTGTAAACTTGCAAGACACTTATGAGCTCCTGTTGTGCTCTTGTGGTTAGATCAGATAGTAATCTTGTTAAACAAGAGAAAAAAAGTTACAACTAAGTTGACAATAGTGACGCAAGATGGTAAGTTCAGGCGTAATAGACCGTATATAACCAAACAAATAGAGATAGCGCAAGCACAAAGGGTAAAATCTTATCATCGTCATCATCATTATCATCAAATATAATAATAATAAAACCCTTATTTATCCCGATGAAAAAAACGATCAGCTGAACTTAAGGGAGCAGCTGAGATCAATTAGGAGCTGGTATTCTTGAGTGCTGTTTTCGCGTTTCGTTTCTGTATCATTTTATACTGTATTGTGTTTCATTTTTGTATGCATGGAGTCTTGTAATTGCACTGACGTAAATTAACTGATTCCTAGTCTTGTGAAAGCCAAACTGACAGCTGTAAGAGAATTATACCAAAGTTATCATACAAGATCAGTATGCATCTTGAACAATTTTTAGAAACAGATGTACGATACGTATTTGGGGTTCCTTTTTTTTTATTTAAACATATTTTCCATTGTTTGCCCCAAAAGCACCTAGGCTTATCAAGGGGGCTTACAATAATACAATAATCAGGCTAAAGAAACAGACAGACACAAACAGCACACAAAGTTACAACAAATAATTTACATAATTACAAATGTATTAATTAAACAGTGGCCATCGAAAAGCGATTAGTATTGATTATAAAAGTCTGGACTTAACGAAATAGTGCACAGTTGATATCATAATTTGAAGATTTAACGCCGTACAAAAGAAAATTAAGTTTTTTAGCATCGCTGCTGGATGACCACGTTTCACCTAGAATATTAGCAGCGGAGGTAAGGAGAAGATTACGTTGGGCGGCACACCTGGGGCAAAACAAAAAGAAGTGTTTCACCGATTCAGTGTCAAGACCGCACTCGCAAAAAGGTGATGCACAACGGTTAATTTTAAACAAATTCCTTCCTTCACTGATTCGTTAAGCCTATTATTTATTTAACTAATCATAACAATTACAATTTCCTCAAATGTGATTGGTGCATAAGCTGCTGGATTTATCACTAATTATCTGCAAAGCTGGAATCGGACACCTGTAATCAGACAAGGTGATTCAGATCGGACACCTGTAATCCCCCAATCACAACATTGTTACATTTTCACAGATATCAGTTGTTATCAATTTTTTTTCAGCGAGACAAACTTCGATGGGGTGAGATATATTGATAATTCTTGGCTTTCGGCAGTTAAGTCGAACAGGACGGAAGAATAATAAACATTAGGCCAGTTTTGCTTGTCTCACCGGAGTTGCTCTATATGCCATTACCTCAGAGTTCTAAGGTGTTCTAAGCAACATTTTCCCGTCTGAGCCTCCGAATTGACTGTTAAGCATACGATATAAAGGCAGTAGAAATAACATAGAAATTGTTTTTTGCTCTTCAAGCAGAGGTTAAAAATCCATTTTACGCTTGAAGTTGAAATTAAAATGTTCCAACGTTCTCCTAATTCGAACGGCCGGTACATTGCTAGCATTGATCGACTTCTCGCAGACTATTTACAAACCTTGAGTGTTTGAACAAGTTATTGAAACTTACAGTGAATCTTATATCCGTTTGACTTCTTGTGTTTATGGCTGTGATTCCATTTCCATCGTAGTTTTGTTGTCGTCCCGGAATCTTGTAGTTGCTTGCTCTAGGGACATGTCAATTGGCTCAACGCGCCAACGGCGCCGAGTCGCCAACGCGCGTCTGCACGGTTGGAGAAGCCTGAGGAATGATTTTCTCATTTCGGTATCACGAAAGGCATACACTAACGGGTTCATAGCGCTGTTGCAATACTGCAGCCATTTTGCAAAGATGAGGAAAGCCCCTATATTCTGCATAGATAAGCACTGCACGCAAAATACGGAGATTGTACTCATTACAAAGAATGACAACCACGAAACGAGAAACAGGGCGGTGACAAATGTCAACGTGAGAGCTGTACGTCGTTGTGTGTTTATGTTTTTACGTAATTTAGTGCTTTCTTCCACACATTGCATTGTTGGGAGATTCGCAATGAGCGTACGAGCCACTTTAAAAATGGAATAGTTGACAACGCTGATGAGAATTCCTGGCCCAACATAACCCACGAGCAGGAGAAATGGTGTGTAAATTCTGTGCGGGTTGCTACTCGAGGATTGGTCCATAGCAGGTCGAATACCCGCTATTGCAAAAGCTGTCATCCACACGCCGCAGATAGCCAAAGAGTAATGTTTTGTAGAGAGTGCCCCATGAACAAACGGCCGGGAAATCGCCAAACAGCGCTCCAGACTGACGGCTGTCAAATGAAAAATGGAAGCCAGCGCGCTGAAAATGTCGAAAGATAAAAAGAACGTGTTCAAAGGACCTCTCTGGATGTTTTTTAGGCTGATGTACATATACAGAGGCAAAGAAACACATCCCACCAGCAAATCAGAGATAGCCAAGCTGACGAGAAACATGTAGGTGCCAGTTCGAAGCCTGAAGTTTGAAGAATACGCCGCAACCACGAACGAATTTCCTGTTAGGATAACAAACATGAGGGCCAGACAAAACACTACCTGGAGAGATGTGCTCAAAGATAGTTCAACGGTCATTTCTTTAAATATGTCTCGTGTTCCGTTTTAGTTCAAGCTCCGCTCAGATCGGAAAGAACATAGATGCTGAAATTTGTCGAGAAAATCCCTGATCGCTGTGTACTAGAAATTAAGGATCTTTCTTGCGTCCGTGCAGTAAATGATATTCTGGTGACGTTATGGTAGTGAATCTATCAAGCCGTTTTTTTTCTGTGAATCGCGACTGAAGCAGACTGCTGGAAAAAAATTCTACAACAACCTTGTCATCTGTAAACAGAGCCTATGTTTCACAAACTGAGCGTCTCTACTTTAAATGGACGGCAAAACCTTTTTGCACTGTAACAATGAGAAGGTGCTCTCTGCCTCTTGGGAGTGAGGAACTAACAGTCAGCTTTTGAGTTGAAAGCAAACGCTCAGTTTCCAACAGCATTGAAAAAGTGAAAGTGTACTGATCCCCACTTGTTCGTTTATCTACCACTTGAAGGTGTCTTCGCATTTCAACGAATTATAAATAAGATGAAAGAAATTGACTTGACGGCTTTGTTT
>JAHPZR010034275.1:10000-18325 GCA_019787425.1 Platygyra sinensis
ATTACATTTCTTCTCGTTTGTTTTATTACCTTTGGGTTGGTTCAGAGTTTGGCACCTCTTTCGATAAGGTACGCTTCCCCTGGCTTTGCGTAACGGCGTCACGACCATGAATGTATAAGTTCGTAGTTGGTATCAGTTCTATGTCGTTAGGAGAATGATTGTAGGAAAGAAAATGGTCTGAACTGCAGTGGGTCTGGAGGAAGGGGTGGGTCTGTCTACTGGTCGTCGGTGTTCATATAAAGCGGTCTTTAAGTCGTCTTTTCGTTTCACCTATGTACTGTTTGTGGCACGTAGACAATGTTCATGTATTTCAGAGCAGTCAAAATCATGTCAGAGGATCAGTCGATTCCGTCCGAGGGGCAGAAAACACCGAAAAAATGCAGCAATTACAAATTGAAAACGAAGGAAACACGAAGAAGCACAGCGCCCAAGTTTAAGACGAGGAAAATACCCTGAAATAGCGATGCACTTAGGCCTTCGACCTCCAGAATCTCTCGACTTTAGGGGAACTCGAAGAGATGGAAGAAGTTCAGGCAGAAACACCACAAATTACGAAATTGCGACCGGAATAAGCTCGAAGGATAATGAAACCAGAGTACCAACGCCTTCTGGCAGTTATCGCAACATTGCTACCGATGTTTTCATCACACCAAACCCTGGGGCGAACAGGGTGATGACAGAAAATCAAAGAGGTCCTGTTGAAATCAGAGGAACACTGTGAACCAAAAAAAAAAATGTCAGCTATGAGCGATACAAATTCTTATCAAGAGTCCAAGAAAGCGGTGAAAGTATCGACCAGTACATAACTTATTAAGAAAGCTTTGTGAAACATGTGAATTTGGAACAGTTAAGAACTCTCTCATCAAGGGCCGAATTGTACGTAAGGTCGGCACATACGAAGGGACTAGTCTCTGCAACAAGTTGCGGGGAAAGGTCCCATCGTGTGAACTGGCTGTTTTTAAACCGCGCAGCCGTAGGCTGGACGGTTTCTTGCTCTGCCTTCGGTTTTTAAACCGCGCAGCCGGAGGCTGGGCGGTTTCTTGCTCTGCCTTCGGTTTTTTAGTTTTGTCGGTTAGCAGACCCAAACTCACACTCGGCCAATTGTTTTCACCGGATGATGTCATCATCAGCCAATTACAGGCCATTTCTCAGCTCTTTTCGTCATATCCTCCCTCAGGAGCATTTTGTCAAGTTAGCAAATTAACTATTAAGACAGAACATGGCGGAAACATGGAACATGTGAGAAATGTTTATTTGGTCAAAATTGGGCCAAACTCCGTTGGAGATGCACGTCAGGACATTTGCGAGGATAAAGAATGTAACTTAGGACCAGTTGCTGGCTACTAAGGCTGAAATTATCCAGAGTTAAACTGTATTTTCGTTTTGCGTGCGAAACAGAAGATTTTGTAATCTGGAATTTTTGTTTCTGTCCACTTTCGAAGGGAATATTCAATGCGCTATAAAGGTATTGTGGCTGGCCATGGAATACGATGACGGTGATAAATGTAAGGTCGTGTTTACTTCGCCAGAAGCAATGTTGGAATTTTCTGAGGAAAAAAAGTGAAAACTTAGCCTTAGCGCTTGTAAATTTATATTCCTTTGAAAGGTCAAGGTATTTTTTTCCTTAGACGTAAACAAACCTCTCCGATTACAACACGCTATGCAAAGAATATTATCATTGAATCACGCAACTTGTACTGTTCACTTTCGCTGTGGAATCGATCACGCAACTTATGATCTGTTGACACGTCAATATAGTAAAAATCCAGAGCTTTGTAGTGTGCGCTGTGGAGATGAATTTGGCTCGGAATTCTACTGGAACGGAGCGCTTAACCCTGTACTATGGTTCTGTGGAGGAATTGGGGCGGCTGGCATTTTTTTTTCGCTTCAAGAAGGAGTTACTTTAAAACCGAGTATGTAGCTTTTACTCTTCTCACGAGAGGAAACTCAGAAAACGATAAATCGCTTATAAGGTTTCAAACCGCGCTGAAACGCAAGATGACTATAAAAAAGACAACAAGCTTAAGCCTTTGAGGTCAGTTACTTTTATTGCACTGAAAGTTTTTACTAAAATTTAGGCTAAAATGTCTATTGACGTTTGTCGCGTGTCATTGCTGATGTTATTAAAAAGCTGTATATTCACCTCGTTAGGCCTCTCAAGTGTGGTCTACTCATCAAGCTTATTTAAGCGATATGGCAGAGGCTGTACAACGTCGGGCGACTAAGCTCATGGTTGGGAATAGGATTTCTTACAAAGAATGTTTGAATAAGACTGGTCTAATGTAGCTATCTTCTAGACGAATCTATTTACTCTTCATTTTTTTTTTCATTCAAATACCTGCACAGTCATCGCGGAGAATGCCTATTGTTCTCGGGACATTTACTTGCAGTTCTTAGGTCTGTCATATTACCTATAATTATTCAAATTAAGCCCAGGAGGCGAGTCTCATTGGTTAAGATTAACGCGCGCTTTTTTCCGGTAGGGAATATGGCGTCGCTCATTAACTTGAAGAAGGCGGAGCAGTGAAACAATAAACTTTCCGTACATTGTTTTCGCTATTGTTTAGCCTGTTCGCACCACTCAAATGTAAATTTACCGCTCTCCGAGAAAAATACGCGAGGGAAAACAAAACTGGTTATAAAAATTTTGTTATTGATCCTTATTAAACATTTGCGCAGTTAAAGAGCGGTTGATTCTCAACATATTTGTTTACTTACGCGAGTCAGTAGTGTTGTTCGTTATTCACTTGTCACGCTCACAAAGCAACGAACTCAAACAAAGTTCGTTGATCGATCGATGGCCGCTCATCTTATTTAAAAAACTTTGAACACCATCGACCGCTTTTACCGCTTATCTGCGCAAAATATGAACACAGCGCGGCTACTCTTGATCGGGCGCTGGTGATGTGCCTGCTCTTATTCCTCGCATTTGTTTACGTTTCGTCGTGATTTTGACGTTGATTCTTTTTCCGAAACCGCCTGATACTTTCGGTTAAAGCATTTCCAAGACGCTCGCCAGCAGATTCCGTTAATCGGTAGCCAAGAGGCAGGATACTTGATTGTAGAAGCTGAAACGCTGTGCTTGGCTGTCCACAAACTTCTCTCAATCTCCAAAGAGCTTCGCCGTTTAGTTAGAAGTGAAAAATGGGATTAACTTCGTTGACAAACGGAGGAGCTATTTTGATAAGCAGGGCATGGATCAGGGTTTCGACGAGATTTGAAAAGAACTCGCGATCACCTGCGGTTTCGCTTTCCTTGTTCATTGCGCGACAAGGTTTCGAATGAATCAGCTGCGCCGAACAAATACTTTGAATATGGCGGTAATTGTGAATATTTTACAGTTAAGTGGTTTTCCTGAATGGGTATTCTTAGTTTTGACAGCCATTGTTATGCAGACGTCTGCTTAAGACAATAGCTCTTCCATTGAAAACGCGCCATTTTCAAACACAACTCGGACAGATAGTTTTCAAACTAAAAAGGCCGAAGGTTCCTGTAGACCAATTTTCAAGGTCGAAACGGGGTTTGTTTTAGAAAAGAGCCATTTTTCATTTGCCGTGCGTGAAAGTTGGAAAGGCCGTTAAGATTGTCTGAAAATCGCTTCTGAAAACGGCCTTCATACTAAAAATGGCCGATTTTTTGCCCATTTTTAAGCGCAAAAGGCCGGTCCTTATACCTGCTATATCCACTTACTTTTCAGCTTAAATTGACGATACAACCTTCTTCTTCAAAAAGCAGCGCGTGAAAGTTGAAGTTATAACTCGTGGAAGTCATAAAAGTAAGTTATATCAACCCGAGCGCGCCAATTTGGGGCCTTTCTTCTCTTATTCAGGGCATTTCGTGGCACGCATATATTAAAATTTGCCGCTTCATCGGTTATGAATAATTAATGATGTCCAGGCATTCTCCGCGATGTATTATGGCCTCGATATCCCTAATTATCTGCAGTTTTATAATTCTAATCTAGGTAAAGTAAAGTACAAACCCTTTGTAACATAACACCTTCATTTGCTGAAAGGCGAGAGTCACGTTTCGCGTAATTTAATCGGTTGTTATGTAACAGTAGATGACGGCGGTAACTATATCACGTTTCACAAGCTGAACGTTTGCGTAAAGATTAAAAAGATAACAAACGCGCAGTCGGACAGTGTGAGTAACCGCGAGTTTTAAAGCGTGGTACCATATCGGAAGCCCGAACGCTATAAAGAAGCTAACCATTAACCCCTTGCATTAACCCTAACCCTAATCAGTATTTTCAGTGCTTAGACCTATAATCAGTATTTACTTTGTGTGCGCATCACACGGTATCCAAGGGCGGTATGAGATATGGAAACAAGTCCTAACCATCTTTTAAATTGTTTCCGGGTAATGTTTTCTCGCCAAACGTTGTTGCTAAATATTACGCAATGTTTTTGTGAGCGCAAGAGTTAAAAAAGCGCGGTTTTAATTTTTTTAAAAATTCTTGTTTAGTTTTGTCGATGAGCAGACCCAAACTCACACTCGGCCAATTGTTTTCACCGGATGATGTCATCATCAGCCAATTACAGGCCATTTCTCAGCTCTTTTCGTCATATCCCCCCTCAGGAGCATTTTGTCAAGTTAGCAAATTAACTATTCAGACAGAACATGGCCGTCTGTGAGATATTGTTTATTTGGTCAAAATTGGGCCAAACTCCGTTGGAGATGCACATCAGGACATTTGCAAGGATAAAGAATGTAACTTAGGACAAGCTGCTGGCTACTAAGGCTGAAATTATTCAGAGTTAAGCTGTATTTTCGTTTTGCGTGCGAAAAAGAAGATTTTGTAATCTGGAATTTTTGTTTCTGTTCACTTTCGAAGGGGATAGTCAATGCGCTATAAAGATATTATGTCTGGCCATGGATCACGCTGACGGTGATAAATGTAAGATCGTGTTTACTTCGCTAGAAGCAATGATGGAATTTTCAGGGGAAAAAAAGTTAAAACTTAGCCTTTACGCTCGTGAAAAACCCTTTTAACATATGCAAATTGATAGTCGTTTGAAAGGTCAAGGTATTTTTTCCTCAGACAAAAACAAAATTCTCCGATTACAAGTAACGCTAGACCCGTCTCAAGCAAATAATGTTTGCATATCTCAAACCGCCCTCTCCCTATTCACGTACGATCGCATGAAATTTCTAAGTTTCTTGACACAGAGACTTAGTTTCTGCTCAACAAATGTTGTCAAAGTGCAAGTCTCTTCAATTTTAAAGGAAAAAAAAATTCGTTGTGTCGAGGTGGATTTGAACCCAGCGCGCTCTTACGGCAGTCTTCCACCCTAACAACTAGACCACCGAGGAAAAAGCTACAGACAAATGGTTTAATTTAAGTACGAAATCGGAAACACGAGCGCTATAAAGAAGCTAACCATTAACCCTAACCCTTATCGGTATTTTCAGTGCTTAGGCCTATAATCAATATTTACTTTGTGTACGCATCACAAGGTATCCAAGGGCGGTTTGAAATATGGGAACAAGTCCTAACCATCTTTCAAATTGTTTCCGGGTAATGTTTTCTCGCAAAACGTTGTTGCTAAATATTACGTAATGTTTTGGGAGCGAAAAAGAGTTTAAAAAGCGTGGTTTTAATTTTTTTTTAAATTCTTGTCTAGTTTTCCTCGGTTACAAATCCCAAACCTCCGCGGATGATGTCATCATCAGCCAATTACAGGCCATTCCTCAGCTCTTTTCGTCATATCCCCCCTCAGGAGGGTTTTGTAGAGTTGGCGAATTAACTATTTAGACAAAAAATGGCCGCCGGTGGGAGAAATGTTTACTCGGTCAAACTTGGGTTAAATTCCCTTGGAGATGGACGTCAGAACATTTGCAAGGGAATTGCAATTTGCAAGGGAATTGCACTTTCAAGGGGAATATTCAATGCGCTAAAAAGGTATTACGTCTGGCGTCAGCTACGGAATACGCTGACGGTGATAAACAAGATCGTGTTTACTTCGCCAGAAGCAATGGTGGAATTTTCTCGGGAAAAAAAATGAAACCGCTCGTAAAAAAAGCCGTTTTAACGTATGTAAATTTATATTCGTTTGAAAGGTCAAGGTATTTTTTCTTTAGATGTAGACAAAATTCTCGGATTACAAATAACGCTAGACTCACGCTATGCAAAGAATGTAATTATTGAACCACGCAACTTAAACTGTTCACTCTCACTAGAGCGATCGTAATAATATAGTTGGTGAGATGATATAGTTTGTGTTGATGAAGTGATGTGGTGTCTATAGTAATCCATGAATCATCAAGGACTGCTTAGAATGTGCACTGTGTTTCGCTCGGAACATATGACCCATGCTATGCAAAGAACGCAATCAAAAACCGCTGATTAAGGAGCGATAAAATTGTGATGTTTATTGGCTAAAAGCTGGTGAAACTTAAATGTAGTGAAAATCATACGAATATTCTACTCTTTATTTAGTACAAAATATATTGCCTTTTTATTAGTGAAGTGCTTGATTTGAAGCGAGTGTTGAAAACATAACAAGCAATTACGTCATTTATGGAATGTGACTCGAGTCACGCTAATTTCCGTTTTTACTCACTGACGTGACGTAGGCCGATGACCCGACCCAAGCTCCCACTCGTGCAAATGTAGAATCACGCAACTTATGAAACGTGCGCAATGTACTAAAAACACAGAGCTTTGTAGCGTGCGCTTTGGAGATGAATTTCGCTTGTAATTTCAATGAAACTGAGTTAAAAAATAGTAAAAGAGCGCGGTTACAACCGCACCGCGGTTCTTGTGCTTCAAAATCTAGCTGCAGCCTGCGACTAGTCCCACGAATTCCACTCAGTTTGAATCTTTGGGACAGGTCCCTGCGCCTTGTTTTTTTTTTTTATAACGCTTCGTGTGAACTGTTTGTGGGACTCTTCAGACTAGTTGCAGGGACTAGTCGAAGGGACTATTCCTCTCGTGTGTGCCGAGCTTAAGCGTAAACAAAACAAAAACATATGAGAAAGATAACTTAGGGTGCCAGACCTAACACCTGGAAAAAAAAAAAAACATGAGAAAGATCACTTAATGTGCCAGACCTAACACTTGAAAAAAGCACCAGGTGTGGTATGATCTGCAGAGGCAACGGAAATACAAATGAATGAACTGGACAGCGACTGATCAGTGCATGGAATTGGAAGGGAAAGAAGAAAGTCAACCGACAAGAAAACACCCTCAGATAATGAAGATGTCTAAACAAGAAGTTTAATTGCTGAAACTGTGGAACTAGACATGGCGAAAGGAAGTGTGCTGCATATGGACATGTAGCCACTATCAAGGACGAAATCCCAACCAGAAAAACGGCCATGGAATGGGCGTAGAGTAACACGAAGAAGAACATGGTTTCTACGCAACCCTATTTGTATAGCTGTCACTACAGAGGGTCATGTCCAGAATGAGGAGTTCTATGTGATGTTGCCAATGAAAGGACATGTCACCGGCAAAACGCCAGATAGACACCGGCTCTCAAGTTAACATTTTTCCCTTCAAAGAACTAAAGAAGACAGTTGAAGGCAATTCACAGATAAATGGCTGCACCCATAATCTACTCAGCTTGGCCGAAGATGAGCAAACTGTGCGGGGCACTGTTAAACTACCAGTGAAACCAAAAGCACATGTAAAACATGACCTGACAATCCAAATAGTGGAAACCAATCAACCAGGATTATTGGGGCTCACATAATCTAAAACTCTGGGTCTAATCAAAGTAGTTATGGTGGCTAAGACAGAAGTAAAGTGAACCAAACCAGAAAGGGGGAAATAGGTGAGGTTAAATTCATCAACGCTTCTCCACTGAGTAGAGATTTAAAATCCAATGGTTGATTGCTTTACTCATATTAAGCAGATTGCCAACTGACACAGCGACATGATTGTTAATATCACAGTTGAACCAGAGTCCATGTGAGCTAAGCTGATGAGCTGGAAGATATGAAGTTGCATGAAGACCTGAGAGAAGAAGCACTGTAGAAATACAAGCAGGTATTCACTGCGTTGGGATATTTGGAGAAACCTTACCACATAGAAGTTAAGACCCTACTGAGACACCTGTCGTGAACCCACCTAGAACCGTCCCAGCAGCTCTTTGCATATCAAACTTACGGTTAACATCTGCCTCTACAGATTTTCGTGACCTGTCACGCAGTCCGGGGTCAGTCAAAACCACGCTAATTTTCGAACATTTTCTTCTTTTTCGAGTATTCCGTTTGAGTTGCTATCTTTCTAACCTTTAGTTTAGGAAACTAATTTACATAGGCTTTCTATACCACTGCATTTGAAGTCGATTGTTAAAATATTTCGTTCGGAATTTT
>JAHPZR010034278.1:0-7500 GCA_019787425.1 Platygyra sinensis
TAAGCGTTCTAGCTGCATTTCGTGGTGGAACCTTAACCGAAAAAGTACTAAAATACTTGTACTAAAATGGGGTTGTTTATTTTCGTGGCTAAGATTTGCTCAACTTAAAGGGGCATTGTCGCGCTATTTGGCAACTTAATAAAAAGCTGGAAGGTGCCTTCGTATCAACTGAATTCCAAAACTAATGATCTAGTTTTGTTATCGAAGACTAATTGAAGGTACTGAAACTGTTTCCTGTCGCCTGTCGCTACGGATGGCATGGATGAAAATGGATTGAAATTTGAAAAAATTGGCCTTTTTTTCAAGTTTTGATGTCACATGTTCCAAAAATCCTCAAGAAATCTATTATGGTTAGCCCTCTCTGATAAAATTCGTTTGACATCTTCGTCGTAACTTTACAGAAGCTTTTTGTTTATGATTAAAGCCTTAAAGTAATGATTTTAGCACAGAATTGACCTAAAATAGCAAAATCCTCGAGACAATGCCCCTTTAAAGAGGAGTTCCGAGATGATACATATAATTAACATGTATTATTAACATCAGTTTGCATTATTGGTTTGAGCAACTTTTTATGTTTAAGTATATTAAAACACCATATAGTTAAAACATAGTGATTTTGTTTTATTTATCGTAACCTAAAGAAGTCCAACCAAAAAAGAACGAATCTTTTGGTATTTCATATCATCAAGCTTCTCTTTCGCATTCGCGGCAATTTTATCTGGTTATTTTTATTCAGGGACATTTGATCACCAGTTCTCTCATGATGAATCAAGTTACACTGGGTATAAAGAGACAGTTAAACCTTGTATGTCAAATTTACTAATAGCTGGAAGTAAAAAGGCAGTTTAAATGTAAAAGTTGGTTTTACCAGTAAAATAAAAAGTTAGAAAAGGTTCGACGAGTCTTCGCGGCCGAGAAGGGAAATTAATAAAATCGGATGTGAGTTTAAGAAAAAAGGGTAAGAGGAAAAGGAAAAAGAAAAAGAAAATTCTAGCCAAAAATACAAGGTTCCCAGATTAGATCATCTATGTACGTGACGAGGAAAAACTGGATCGGAGAGTTTGTGAAATTCGCCGTCACTATGGCATCTTGCTGGTTCGGCGCCGAAAATTAAAATGAATGGAGGAAAAAAACATATGATTGTGGCAGCCGATAATTGGCACGCGATAGAAATGTTTTGTTAGTTTTTACAGGTGTCTTTATATACTAAAACTTAAGAATATGATCGTGACTCAATATATTGAGATAAGTTTAATTTACCGAGCAATTTTTGCCCGACCAATCATAGAGAATTTTAATCCGTGCTAGAACGACTAAGATATTAGGTTATTCGTAATAAAATAGTCTTACTTTTGGGCATTAAAAATTGTATACTTCAACGTTTAATATCAAAAATCGTCATATTATAGGGTCTAAGGTGTTTTGCAGGAGCATGAAAAGGTTTGTGTATACTTCGCAAACATAAACAACCTTTTCGGCAGCTGGTCAATGACGTCCCTGACTACATCTTGTGATTGATATAGAATTAAAGCGCTTTTAACGCAGATCCTATAAATCAATTGGCTTTTAATTGATAAAAATGCATATACTTAGTTTAAGACAGAAGCTATACAATTTTATTCATCTAGCTCTCAATAAAACTAATCAATGTGTTCTATGAACAAACCCGTGAATTTCCAAGTCAATGGTGACTGACATGAACTAACCTCTGTGTAGTTTGAAATTACCCTTTTGCGTAGAAAATATAGGTTTGCTTAATTAAGAACACTTATGGTTGACAGGTTATTCTACTTTCTCGAGTTGCTTTATTGTTTTCTGGATTTACTAGCTACAACAGCAGTCTTGTAGCATCCCGGGGGGCGGAGGGTACTGCCATATATAGGCTATATAAATATGTGCCGCTATAAAAAGTATGGTTTTCAAGCAGTTTAGTCTAGGATAGAGAATATAAACCAGATCGTTTGGGTCTAGAAAAGGGCATCATTTTTCACGAAACTGACCAGTTGGTTGAATGTTTTATCTAGACTAAGAAAACCAGTAATTGCCACTTAGAAATATGAAAAAATCAAACGACAAGTTTAATTTATGCAATTCAGCCAGATAACTATCATGAGACACTACTTGATATTAATAATTTCAAAAAATCAGGATTTAAACGGAAATCGGTGGTTTTAATACTGGTGAAGTATAGCAAACAATGATGCAAGGCGGAAACTACGTAGAAAACTTAACGGGGCAACGACATGATAGAGCCCAAACTGAAAGCCAACAATTGCAACCGTGGGAGGCTGGTTCGGCCTTGTTGGGTCTCATCAGCACGGTGTAGGAAATTGTGAAGTAATCAGCTAGTCGATTGATGTTCACAAACCCACTAAATGCAGATGATGATGACCTCAGATGAAACTCAAATCCAAATTGTTTGCTATTCTTTCTATTTTTGGCTGATCAGATCGTTTACAGATCCTACGTAAACAGGCAGCATTTCGTTTTCGGTCCTTTGCATCATTATGGTTAAGTATATTGTTATTGATACGTGCGTGCTTGGCATTGCCTAGCATGTAGGGGAGATTCGGGGAGTTTACTCTAGTATAGGGTAGCAAAATTCAGCTGAACTAGCTCTGGTATTGGCTAAAGGTTCCAGGGTCTCAGCGGCACATCACCCAGAAATCCCTAAAGTCCCCCCTCCCCCCCCCCCCCCCCACCCCAGGTAGGATCACCGGATGCTGAAACATACCGAAATAAACCGTACAAGCGACACACGAAGTGAACTCAGTTGTGAAAGTCAACCATGCATTCGACAGAACAACGGTACTTTGCAAATACACAGTGAAATAGAGACGCTGAAAGTTAAAACTAAGTACATGGAATTGTGCAAATCCGTAAAATAACTTAATTAAATAAGTAATAAATAAATAAATAAATAACTTAATAAATAAATAAATAAAAACTTAGATTTTGGATCTGCAATTTTTTTTTTTTTTGACGTTTTTATATTATCTATTCTATTCAGGGATGTTTATTCACCAGCTGTCTCAATGGTGGTTTTTGTTTACCCCACAACAACAACCAAGCCTTTTCTTGTTCCTGGAAACAGCCTTGGACTGGAGACAGATGCGAACTTAAGAAAGGTAATTCTGAGTTTTTCTTTCTATATCATATAAAGTTAGTAACACAGTCAACCTCTCACAAACAGTCCCCTTTTTACATAAAACGATCTGAGTTTTCAGTCGTCCTCCTTAAAAAAAAGCTTTTGTACAATGGGGTGGTTGATTCTGCCTGAGGATAGTCACTGAAGATAAATTCACTAGCTGCAGCTGTTTTTAATCAACGATAAACTTTCCATATTTGCAAAACGTTAATAAAATGCACAATTAGGAGTTTCAATTTACATGCAGTCATACTTCAAACGGACAGAAGAAAATTTTCAAACAAAAGGCATTCGAAGGGCTGCTTTAAAATTTGTTTTTTGGGTCAGATGCCTCTGAAGATCTTGCACTGCCTGGATCCTCTATATGAATTAATGAAGATTCTTGAAAGGTTTTTTTTTAACGCAAGGCAATTAAGAGGCTTCATTTTTTTTTCTTTTTCGCAGTTTCGCGCTTTTTTCAATAGATCAATTTCGGCATAATGAAATTCTAATATGGCCTGGTGAATCAATCCCGATGTGATTTCTTTTCGTCCCCTTAGCCTCGGAGCAATGTTCAAACTTTAATCGCGATTGAAATCGGTCTTTTCCTAGCTGACACTAAACAACGTTAAAAATCCTGTTTGTGTTCGTTAGTATGGCTATAATCTCAACCTGTTTTATATTTCACCTGATTAGAATGTCCGCAAGATTGGGTTCTTCATGGAAATTCTTGTTACCACGTCATCGACACACCGACCCTGAAATGGAGCGACGCTCGAACGACTTGCCAGAATCTGGGAGGAGACCTCACTATCATCAGATCAGAAGATGAAAACAACTTTGTTCGTGACCTATTTAACCAGCAAACAGACCAAGATTGGGGTGCATGGCTTGGACTTTACAGAAAAGCTGACAATATGTTTTACTGGATCGATGCAACTCCATTAGCGGGCCAGTATTCTGCATGGGACAGTGGAGAACCTAGCCATTTTCATGAAAAGTGTGTCCACATATATAACGTACTAAACATACCTGGGAAATGGAATGACCTTAGCTGTAATTTGGACGAGGCAAACAAGTTTGTAGCCCCTGTTGTACTTTGCCAGAAAAAGTACATTTAAGATGGCTACCATAAGCATTTTAATTTGCCGTTTTCTCTGGACAAGACTATAGAGACTACTGCATGTTATCGCTAATATACTAGAAAGTTTAAGTAAACCACAACGGCGACGTTAACGAGAACGACACACAACAAAAGATGCAAAGAGTAAAATATTGGCTGCACGTGCGTTCTAAATCTTTGTACATTTCTCAGCCGTCCGCTGAGCAACAGCAACGTTTTGACTCAGTTCTGCGTATGTTGTAGAAAGCAACGAATGAACGAATGAACGAATGAACGAATGAACGAATGAACGAATGAACGAATGAACGAATGAACGAATGAACGAATGAACGAATGAACGAATGAACGAATGAACGAATGAACGAATGAACGAATGAACGAATGAACGAATGAACGAATGAACGAATGAACGAATGAACGAATGAACGAATGAACGAATGAACGAATGAACGAATGAACGAATGAACGAATGAACGAATGAACGAATGAACGAATGAACGAATGAACGAATGAACGAATGAACGAATGAACGAATGAACGAATGAACGAATGAACGAATGAACGAATGAACGAATGAACGAATGAACGAATGAACGAATGAACGAATGAACGAATGAACGAATGAACGAATGAACGAATGAACGAATGAACGAATGAACGAATGAACGAATGAACGAATGAACGAATGAACGAATGAACGAATGAACGAATGAACGAATGAACGAATGAACGAATGAACGAATGAACGAATGAACGAATGAACGAATGAACGAATGAACGAATGAACGAATGAACGAATGAAAGAATGAACGAATGAACGAATGAACGAATGAACGAATGAACGAATGAACGAATGAACGAATGAACGAATGAACGAATGAACGAATGAACGAATGAACGAATGAACGAATGAACGAATGAACGAATGAGCGAATGAGCGAACGAGCGAACGAGCGAATGAACGAACGAGCGAATGAACGACCGAACGAATGAACGAATGAATCTAAGAATGAATGACTTTGTTTTAAATGGAGAAACACTTAGTCCAAAAGCTAGTTTGTAGGTTTTCCATGAAAATACATATGTTTTCATTGTGTAAACCTGCTTCAACTTCCTATGGCTTGTACTCTTTTAAGTACTCTGCATGCAAAATTTGGAACTCTCTACCAGAGAAAATTAGAAATGAGCCTATTTTAACTAATTTTAAGCGCCTTTTAAAAACGGTCTCTTTTTAGAAAATGCAGTAGGCTTGTACGGTCATTGTTATAAAATAGTTAATTGGTAAATAGCTTATAGTAGTCATAGTTTCTTTTTTTTGTTGCATTTTCTCTTTTTTCTCTCGAAGATATTAGCTTTTAAGCTACACTTAAAATTCGAGGTTGAATAAAGTCATGTTATGTTATGTTTTTTTTTTATACAACTTCGTTCCCATGGCCTTTTGCCCAAGCCAGGGAATAGACCCGAACGAATAAACATTCCATCTCAGGGAATTACTTTTCAAACATCTAGTGGGAGAAGGCGACCCCTTCCCATACTCCTACCGAAAGATGCGCAGTGCGCGTCTTACCCAGCTGCTTAGCGGCATGTTTTCATGCAAACCTTAGCCGCCTGCTGTACTTTTTGAATGGAACCCGCTACTCAAAAACAACTGACAACCCCGCGGTCCTCAGTTGCTGATAATAAAAAAATTAAAATTTTTTGACATTGACTAAGAATTTTTTTGTGTAAACGTTTCGGTCAAAAATATCATAACCTTCTTCAGCACAAATGGCGCATGAATGTGAGTGAGTGCCTTAAAAGAGCCGCGGAAAAACGTAAATTAGGATTGCCAAGGGCCTACGTGTAAATGTCAGGAATGTAAACAGGGGCGGATCCAGGAATTTCTGAAAGGGGGGAGGGGGGGTGGTTGTACACTGTAAATGAATGTCACATGTTCATGTCGCTTGTTATACCTGAACCTGATACGACCTTTGCGAAATGTACATTATCTTCATAACTTGACAAGCAGTCGAATGGTAAAAGTGAAATAACTTCGTAAAAACAATTTCATTCTATTATTATTTTACGAAGAATCAAGCAAAATAATAAAAAAAAAATTCTCAAAGGGGGGGTTGCAACCCCCTCAACCCCTCCCCTGGATCCACCTCTGGTAAATGTGTTTGTTAATAGCATTCGGTTTGCGAACTGAGTGAGATTCTAAAAATGATCTTTTGACCATTTGGAAACAGCGGTCAACAACGTCGACGTGGTCAAGGTCAAAATTGTGATTGTTTTGTATGCAATGTTAGGCTTATTAAGACTCCTGTGAAAATCGCTTTCTTGTGTTCTCTAATCCTTGATCGTAAGGCTATTCATGTTTGACCCATAGAAACTTTGTCACCGTGACTGATCCCATATAAATAGATTACTTCATAGAAAGTGCGACGTACGGATTTTTATTCACGAGTTGCAAAACTTTGCAAAACGAACGAGTGAGCGCAGCGAACGAGTGAGTTTTCAAAGTTTTGCAACGAGTGAATAAAAATCCGTGCAAAGCACTTTCTATGTTGTAATCTGTTTATTGTATATATAACGAGAATTAAACACAACCATTAAATCAGTTTTAGTTTTTTTCCGGCACCATAAGTTTACATGCAGAACGCTGAGAACGTAATGAATGACCGAGCGTAATGAAAAACAAATCTGCTTTTCAGTCCAGATATAGGCGTACAACGAGCCTACACAAGCTTAAATATAATAGGGGAGAATTCGTAAATACATAGTGAGAAACTTTTTTCGTTTGTCCATAATTACTGTCAGATTCAATCATGTCACGGCGACGTTCCGCGCTGTGCAAAGACAAATTCGGACTCTGCTGACTTACACTGTTTAAATTTGAATGTTCCTCCTTGAATGTTGTTGGCTTTCTGATGTTAAATTTACTTCCACGGTTTCTTGAATGGCCATTGATTCTCAAACTGAAGTTCTAGCGCTCAAGATATTTGTTAGATATATTCCATTGCTGTTTTTCCGAAAGTGAAGTAAAACGGGAACAGAAGCCATGTTATCGAGACACAAACTTCAAGCGCACGCTGATTTCAAGCCCGCGCTTCTCGGAAGCCATTAGAGTGCTTAACTCTGATTGGCTAAGTGATTCTATCATGAACGGTGATTGGTTATATTTTTCACATGTGAAGAACGCTATACGCAAACCTGATTGGACGTATCGCTTTTTTCACCGGTGAAATATAGCACATATAGAGTTCTATTT
>JAHPZR010034278.1:17500-24346 GCA_019787425.1 Platygyra sinensis
AGATTTGTTTTTCATTACGCTCGGTCATTCATTACGTTCTCAGCGTTCTGCATGTAAACTTATGGTGCCGGAAAAAAACTAAAACTGATTTAATGGTTGTGTTTAATTCTCGTTATATATACAATAAACAGATTACAACATAGAAAGTGCTTTGCACGGATTTTTATTCACTCGTTGCAAAACTTTGAAAACTCACTCGTTCGCTGCGCTCACTCGTTCGTTTTGCAAAGTTTTGCAACTCGTGAATAAAAATCCGTACGTCGCACTTTCTATGAAGTAATCTATTTATATGGGATCAGTCACGGTGACAAAGTTTCTATGGGTCAAACATGAATAGCCTTACGATCAAGGATTAGAGAACACAAGAAAGCGATTTTCACAGGAGTCTTAATAAGCCTAACATTGCATACAAAACAATCACAATTTTGACCTTGACCACGTCGACGTTGTTGACCGCTGTTTCCAAATGGTCAAAAGATCATTTTTAGAATCTCACTCAGTTCGCAAACCGAATGCTATTAACAAACACATTTACCAGAGGTGGATCCAGGGGAGGGGTTGAGGGGGTTGCAACCCCCCCTTTGAGAATTTTTTTTTTATTATTTTGCTTGATTCTTCGTAAAATAATAATAGAATGAAATTGTTTTTACGAAGTTATTTCACTTTTACCATTCGACTGCTTGTCAAGTTATGAAGATAATGTACATTTCGCAAAGGTCGTATCAGGTTCAGGTATAACAAGCGACATGAACATGTGACATTCATTTACAGTGTACAACCACCCCCCCTCCCCCCTTTCAGAAATTCCTGGATCCGCCCCTGTTTACATTCCTGACATTTACACGTAGGCCCTTGGCAATCCTAATTTACGTTTTTCCGCGGCTCTTTTAAGGCACTCACTCACATTCATGCGCCATTTGTGCTGAAGAAGGTTATGATATTTTTGACCGAAACGTTTACACAAAAAAATTCTTAGTCAATGTCAAAAATTTTAATTTTTTTATTATCAGCAACTGAGGACCGCGGGGTTGTCAGTTGTTTTTGAGTAGCGGGTTCCATTCAAAAAGTACAGCAGGCGGCTAAGGTTTGCATGAAAACATGCCGCTAAGCAGCTGGGTAAGACGCGCACTGCGCATCTTTCGGTAGGAGTATGGGAAGGGGTCGCCTTCTCCCACTAGATGTTTGAAAAGTAATTCCCTGAGATGGAATGTTTATTCGTTCGGGTCTATTCCCTGGCTTGGGCAAAAGGCCATGGGAACGAAGTTGTATAAAAAAAAAACATAACATAACATGACTTTATTCAACCTCGAATTTTAAGTGTAGCTTAAAAGCTAATATCTTCGAGAGAAAAAAGAGAAAATGCAACAAAAAAAAGAAACTATGACTACTATAAGCTATTTACCAATTAACTATTTTATAACAATGACCGTACAAGCCTACTGCATTTTCTAAAAAGAGACCGTTTTTAAAAGGCGCTTAAAATTAGTTAAAATAGGCTCATTTCTAATTTTCTCTGGTAGAGAGTTCCAAATTTTGCATGCAGAGTACTTAAAAGAGTACAAGCCATAGGAAGTTGAAGCAGGTTTACACAATGAAAACATATGTATTTTCATGGAAAACCTACAAACTAGCTTTTGGACTAAGTGTTTCTCCATTTAAAACAAAGTCATTCATTCTTAGATTCATTCGTTCATTCGTTCGGTCGTTCATTCGCTCGTTCGTTCATTCGCTCGTTCGCTCGTTCGCTCATTCGCTCATTCGTTCATTCGTTCATTCGTTCATTCGTTCATTCGTTCATTCGTTCATTCGTTCATTCGTTCATTCGTTCATTCGTTCATTCGTTCATTCGTTCATTCGTTCATTCGTTCATTCGTTCATTCTTTCATTCGTTCATTCGTTCATTCGTTCATTCGTTCATTCGTTCATTCGTTCATTCGTTCATTCGTTCATTCGTTCATTCGTTCATTCGTTCATTCGTTCATTCGTTCATTCGTTCATTCGTTCATTCGTTCATTCGTTCATTCGTTCATTCGTTCATTCGTTCATTCGTTCATTCGTTCATTCGTTCATTCGTTCATTCGTTCATTCGTTCATTCGTTCATTCGTTCATTCGTTCATTCGTTCATTCGTTCATTCGTTCATTCGTTCATTCGTTCATTCGTTCATTCGTTCATTCGTTCATTCGTTCATTCGTTCATTCGTTCATTCGTTCATTCGTTCATTCGTTCATTCGTTCATTCGTTCATTCGTTCATTCGTTCATTCGTTCATTCGTTCATTCGTTCATTCGTTCATTCGTTCATTCGTTCATTCGTTCATTCGTTCATTCGTTCATTCGTTCATTCGTTCATTCGTTCATTCGTTCATTCGTTCATTCGTTCATTCGTTCATTCGTTCATTCGTTCATTCGTTCATTCGTTCATTCGTTCATTCGTTGCTTTCTACAACATACGCAGAACTGAGTCAAAACGTTGCTGTTGCTCAGCGGACGGCTGAGAAATGTACAAAGATTTAGAACGCACGTGCAGCCAATATTTTACTCTTTGCATCTTTTGTTGTGTGTCGTTCTCGTTAACGTCGCCGTTGTGGTTTACTTAAACTTTCTAGTATATTAGCGATAACATGCAGTAGTCTCTATAGTCTTGTCCAGAGAAAACGGCAAATTAAAATGCTTATGGTAGCCATCTTAAATGTACTTTTTCTGGCAAAGTACAACAGGGGCTACAAACTTGTTTGCCTCGTCCAAATTACAGCTAAGGTCATTCCATTTCCCAGGTATGTTTAGTACGTTATATATGTGGACACACTTTTCATGAAAATGGCTAGGTTCTCCACTGTCCCATGCAGAATACTGGCCCGCTAATGGAGTTGCATCGATCCAGTAAAACATATTGTCAGCTTTTCTGTAAAGTCCAAGCCATGCACCCCAATCTTGGTCTGTTTGCTGGTTAAATAGGTCACGAACAAAGTTGTTTTCATCTTCTGATCTGATGATAGTGAGGTCTCCTCCCAGATTCTGGCAAGTCGTTCGAGCGTCGCTCCATTTCAGGGTCGGTGTGTCGATGACGTGGTAACAAGAATTTCCATGAAGAACCCAATCTTGCGGACATTCTAATCAGGTGAAATATAAAACAGGTTGAGATTATAGCCATACTAACGAACACAAACAGGATTTTTAACGTTGTTTAGTGTCAGCTAGGAAAAGACCGATTTCAATCGCGATTAAAGTTTGAACATTGCTCCGAGGCTAAGGGGACGAAAAGAAATCACATCGGGATTGATTCACCAGGCCATATTAGAATTTCATTATGCCGAAATTGATCTATTGAAAAAAGCGCGAAACTGCGAAAAAGAAAAAAAAATGAAGCCTCTTAATTGCCTTGCGTTAAAAAAAAACCTTTCAAGAATCTTCATTAATTCATATAGAGGATCCAGGCAGTGCAAGATCTTCAGAGGCATCTGACCCAAAAAACAAATTTTAAAGCAGCCCTTCGAATGCCTTTTGTTTGAAAATTTTCTTCTGTCCGTTTGAAGTATGACTGCATGTAAATTGAAACTCCTAATTGTGCATTTTATTAACGTTTTGCAAATATGGAAAGTTTATCGTTGATTAAAAACAGCTGCAGCTAGTGAATTTATCTTCAGTGACTATCCTCAGGCAGAATCAACCACCCCATTGTACAAAAGCTTTTTTTTAAGGAGGACGACTGAAAACTCAGATCGTTTTATGTAAAAAGGGGACTGTTTGTGAGAGGTTGACTGTGTTACTAACTTTATATGATATAGAAAGAAAAACTCAGAATTACCTTTCTTAAGTTCGCATCTGTCTCCAGTCCAAGGCTGTTTCCAGGAACAAGAAAAGGCTTGGTTGTTGTTGTGGGGTAAACAAAAACCACCATTGAGACAGCTGGTGAATAAACATCCCTGAATAGAATAGATAATATAAAAACGTCAAAAAAAAAAAAAATTGCAGATCCAAAATCTAAGTTTTTATTTATTTATTTATTAAGTTATTTATTTATTTATTTATTACTTATTTAATTAAGTTATTTTACGGATTTGCACAATTCCATGTACTTAGTTTTAACTTTCAGCGTCTCTATTTCACTGTGTATTTGCAAAGTACCGTTGTTCTGTCGAATGCATGGTTGACTTTCACAACTGAGTTCACTTCGTGTGTCGCTTGTACGGTTTATTTCGGTATGTTTCAGCATCCGGTGATCCTACCTGGGGTGGGGGGGGGGGGGGGGAGGGGGGACTTTAGGGATTTCTGGGTGATGTGCCGCTGAGACCCTGGAACCTTTAGCCAATACCAGAGCTAGTTCAGCTGAATTTTGCTACCCTATACTAGAGTAAACTCCCCGAATCTCCCCTACATGCTAGGCAATGCCAAGCACGCACGTATCAATAACAATATACTTAACCATAATGATGCAAAGGACCGAAAACGAAATGCTGCCTGTTTACGTAGGATCTGTAAACGATCTGATCAGCCAAAAATAGAAAGAATAGCAAACAATTTGGATTTGAGTTTCATCTGAGGTCATCATCATCTGCATTTAGTGGGTTTGTGAACATCAATCGACTAGCTGATTACTTCACAATTTCCTACACCGTGCTGATGAGACCCAACAAGGCCGAACCAGCCTCCCACGGTTGCAATTGTTGGCTTTCAGTTTGGGCTCTATCATGTCGTTGCCCCGTTAAGTTTTCTACGTAGTTTCCGCCTTGCATCATTGTTTGCTATACTTCACCAGTATTAAAACCACCGATTTCCGTTTAAATCCTGATTTTTTGAAATTATTAATATCAAGTAGTGTCTCATGATAGTTATCTGGCTGAATTGCATAAATTAAACTTGTCGTTTGATTTTTTCATATTTCTAAGTGGCAATTACTGGTTTTCTTAGTCTAGATAAAACATTCAACCAACTGGTCAGTTTCGTGAAAAATGATGCCCTTTTCTAGACCCAAACGATCTGGTTTATATTCTCTATCCTAGACTAAACTGCTTGAAAACCATACTTTTTATAGCGGCACATATTTATATAGCCTATATATGGCAGTACCCTCCGCCCCCCGGGATGCTACAAGACTGCTGTTGTAGCTAGTAAATCCAGAAAACAATAAAGCAACTCGAGAAAGTAGAATAACCTGTCAACCATAAGTGTTCTTAATTAAGCAAACCTATATTTTCTACGCAAAAGGGTAATTTCAAACTACACAGAGGTTAGTTCATGTCAGTCACCATTGACTTGGAAATTCACGGGTTTGTTCATAGAACACATTGATTAGTTTTATTGAGAGCTAGATGAATAAAATTGTATAGCTTCTGTCTTAAACTAAGTATATGCATTTTTATCAATTAAAAGCCAATTGATTTATAGGATCTGCGTTAAAAGCGCTTTAATTCTATATCAATCACAAGATGTAGTCAGGGACGTCATTGACCAGCTGCCGAAAAGGTTGTTTATGTTTGCGAAGTATACACAAACCTTTTCATGCTCCTGCAAAACACCTTAGACCCTATAATATGACGATTTTTGATATTAAACGTTGAAGTATACAATTTTTAATGCCCAAAAGTAAGACTATTTTATTACGAATAACCTAATATCTTAGTCGTTCTAGCACGGATTAAAATTCTCTATGATTGGTCGGGCAAAAATTGCTCGGTAAATTAAACTTATCTCAATATATTGAGTCACGATCATATTCTTAAGTTTTAGTATATAAAGACACCTGTAAAAACTAACAAAACATTTCTATCGCGTGCCAATTATCGGCTGCCACAATCATATGTTTTTTTCCTCCATTCATTTTAATTTTCGGCGCCGAACCAGCAAGATGCCATAGTGACGGCGAATTTCACAAACTCTCCGATCCAGTTTTTCCTCGTCACGTACATAGATGATCTAATCTGGGAACCTTGTATTTTTGGCTAGAATTTTCTTTTTCTTTTTCCTTTTCCTCTTACCCTTTTTTCTTAAACTCACATCCGATTTTATTAATTTCCCTTCTCGGCCGCGAAGACTCGTCGAACCTTTTCTAACTTTTTATTTTACTGGTAAAACCAACTTTTACATTTAAACTGCCTTTTTACTTCCAGCTATTAGTAAATTTGACATACAAGGTTTAACTGTCTCTTTATACCCAGTGTAACTTGATTCATCATGAGAGAACTGGTGATCAAATGTCCCTGAATAAAAATAACCAGATAAAATTGCCGCGAATGCGAAAGAGAAGCTTGATGATATGAAATACCAAAAGATTCGTTCTTTTTTGGTTGGACTTCTTTAGGTTACGATAAATAAAACAAAATCACTATGTTTTAACTATATGGTGTTTTAATATACTTAAACATAAAAAGTTGCTCAAACCAATAATGCAAACTGATGTTAATAATACATGTTAATTATATGTATCATCTCGGAACTCCTCTTTAAAGGGGCATTGTCTCGAGGATTTTGCTATTTTAGGTCAATTCTGTGCTAAAATCATTACTTTAAGGCTTTAATCATAAACAAAAAGCTTCTGTAAAGTTACGACGAAGATGTCAAACGAATTTTATCAGAGAGGGCTAACCATAATAGATTTCTTGAGGATTTTTGGAACATGTGACATCAAAACTTGAAAAAAAGGCCAATTTTTTCAAATTTCAATCCATTTTCATCCATGCCATCCGTAGCGACAGGCGACAGGAAACAGTTTCAGTACCTTCAATTAGTCTTCGATAACAAAACTAGATCATTAGTTTTGGAATTCAGTTGATACGAAGGCACCTTCCAGCTTTTTATTAAGTTGCCAAATAGCGCGACAATGCCCCTTTAAGTTGAGCAAATCTTAGC
>JAHPZR010034281.1:0-2500 GCA_019787425.1 Platygyra sinensis
AAAAAAAAATCAACACGTTCAACGAGTGTATTTTAATCGTCGACTAGGAAGATTTTTTAAAAATTAAATTTTGACATTTATTAATTAGACAGCTATGCGAAGTTCAGGTTCCTGACTTTGCATTTCGAAAATTGCCGCTGATGGCAAGTTATTCGGTCTTATGTACAATGGGGTATGGTGTGAACTTCGTTGCTATGGTAACTCAGTGCCTGAAAAACATTGGCGTTCACTATTTCAGAACGCTAAAATCTGGATAAGACTCTTTCCTTGTTGTTAATCAGAAATGTAAATACTGACTAAAGAACTGATTTTCTCAAATTTCAGTAAAATGCATGTGAACAGGTGAAGCTGTTAACAGTCAATCTATTAAAAAGGACGGCTTAAATTAACAAGTAATTCAATGCCGATGAAACCAAAATATACGTATATGAAATGAACAGGTGAAGCTGTGTACAGTCTACAAAAGAAGACGGAAATGAGAGATCTTTTTATAAACTGACAGTCCCATGACTTATCACAACAGAGAAGACATGAATCTGAGCGCGCCTTCTACCAGAGAGACCATATCCGCTGAATGTGAAATCTATAAATCTCTGGGTGGAAGACTTGATCGCACCGCTACTTGGGCGTATGCATTGCTCATCTTTATTACAGTCGTGAACATAATAATATGTCCATTTATCATTGTTTTGAATGTGCTGGTGATGATTGCTGTGAATACCAAAGCCCGACTGAAAACCAACTCCAATATCACACTGTGCTGTTTGGCGTTCACTGATGTCTTAGTGGGAATAATCGCCCAACCTGTTTTTACAGCGGTCACAATATTAATCATGCAAGGTGAGACATCGAACAAACACTGCACGCTACAACGATTATCGAAGATTGTGGTGAGGTCATTATGCGGAGCTTCACTCTGTCAAATTGCCCTGATTGGCGCGGAAAGGTATTTGGCCATTAAACACTCGTTCACTTACATAACCCATGTTACTAGAGATCGTATACTCGGCTTGTCGTCTCTAACTTGGATAAGCACAGTGATTCAGGCATGTATACCCTTTGTCATAACGAACGACAACATTTTGTTGACGGTGAAGTATTTTCGCTTTCCCTTTCTTATGACCATCATAATCTTCTGCCAGATTGCAGTTTACAGGGAGAGTCGACGCCACGAGAAACAAATCGGGAACTTCAAGTCTCAGTAGAAGCCAAGGAAAAATTCTTGAAGGAGAGAAAAGCTTTAAAGTTAACAACCACCGTGCTTTTTACACTGCTACTGTGTTATCTGCCATCAATTATTGTTCAAATACTACTTCAAACTTCTACCATAACAAGTGTAAAGACAGCATATATTGCTTATTTCACGACAAGCTTTGTAGCAATTCTCAATTCGGTGATAAACCCAGTTATTTACTGCGTTAGGGTAAAGCAATTTCGAATTGCGTTTATTGAAATATTACTCAGGAAAAATTACACACAGGCGGAACAGTTCCAAATGCAAATTTTCGGAAGATCGACAAACATTGTGGCACCGCTTGAAGCAACACAAGAAAGAGAAGAAGAGTCAAACAATTAGCAAGAAAATCCAAATGATAACATTCTTCACGGAAGAATTTATTTTATTTTTCTCAGTCTACATTTTAAGTTTATTACTATTTTTTATTACATAACATTCACATTTATGCTGACGATACCTTGCGAGTGACGTGGTTCTGGGGATAACGCCCAGAACGCAAGGATCGAAGCCTCAACGGAATAAATCCCTTTTCGTGAATTTTCAATACCGTCACCGGTGAGACACAATGCCCGACTTCAATACCTTTCCTGTCTATAACATGATGCGTTTGGTGTTAGGACAGTACAGTATTTCTTGCCTGCTGAATTCTGATTGATCGACGCAGAATTCTGGAGCATCGGCCGCATGCAAGACTGTACTCAAAACGCAATGTTTCCATGGTTACCTTGCTGTGCGACATATTCGTACAACTTAGAAGCTTTTCTTTCCATGCAGTTATTTTAAATTAGTATATATACACACTCAGTGATCTTGGTGTTTTAAAGATGATTTCCAGTCCGTTCTGCGCACTCTCGAGAGTTTGTTTACGAATTCTGTTTTGTTTCATGTAAGACGTCACAAAATGTAGCATTTTGCATCTACTTACATGAAGTAAATTCAAAGTTTCATGTCAACCGCCATTTTCCGATGCGAAGCTTTATGCCTCATTCTTTCTGATATCACTTGATGAAAAAACTTCAAAGCTGTAAAACTCAAGGAAACTATTGGAGAAAGAATTTAAATGCACCTCGAAGATAAGGTAAGCAGTTCGTAACGAATAACATCGATTTGCCTCTAATGTTTGTGAGCCTCACAAACATTAGACGGCTGAGACTGCGTAGTGCGGACTGGAAATCAGCTTTAAGCAATCTGATTGGTTCGCTATCTCTGGCTAATGAGCATTATTCACCCCCTACCGAGTGAATAATGCGTAAGCCAAACAAA